>JAMKCH010046717.1:0-31285 GCA_023653785.1 Ophioderma brevispina
GGCCCATTTTAAAATTTGTTTCTGTTCTTCTTCTTCCTTTCGTCCTCTAATTTTTCTTTTCTTTCTTCTTTTATTTTTTCTTTTCAGAACGGTTGTACGTGTTGTATATTTCTTCGTCCATGGTTTTTTGCCATGTCCTCCCACCAGGCGAACCGGCGGACATCGCTACAATACCCTGGGTACAATAACCGTGTGACATTGCCTGGCCCGCATCTGCCGGGGTAGGCCTTATTGCCAATTCGGCCCATTAAACGGGGAAGTGTCATGTTCCATTCCACCAGCTTCATGCGCGCCTTTCATGGACGTGGTAATCACTACTAGTCTAATCCCTGAAGCTATGGAGGGGGATTTTCTGGGTGATTGAACGACTTTGAACGCGTTAGTATTTTGGGCCTAGTACAACGAACTTAAGATATTCTCAACGGTCCCAGTCCTTTTTTGAATCGCTATTTAAAACTACGCCTCTGAATTAAACTAAAACTCCACAGTGTCGATAGTGCTACTATATAAAACACTAATAAAGCATATGAACCTTTTCTGTAGCACCCAAGAGATTGCACATCATGCTCATTTGTTCTCGATATTTCGATTTGGTTCTGGTTGGTTTTAGTTTAGTTGGAATATTACACCTTAATAGCCCCCTGTGCAGGTGAAAGTATTTTTTCTAGAAGCACTTTTTAAGGCAGTGTCACGAAGATTTCAAAATATAATTTTCATGGGCGTCGATTAATTAAAAATAGTCAATTAAATCAAATTAAAAAGATAGGCACTAAAACTAATGCCCAGTTTTAGGAATTTTTATTAAGGCTCATGAATGTTGTTTTTTTTTAATTTCTCTTGGTCCCGATCCCTTCTCCAGTGGAGTTTTTCTTTCGTCACTACTTTTTATAAGTATATACAAAACAAAAATGTTGACGCTGGAATTGGGGGGGGACAAATCATCGACTAGCCCTATTGTCAAGAGAACCAACGTAAAATACCCAGCTAAAAACCGGATGTGCGATCGATTATAATCAACGTGAATCCACCCATTTGCAAATCAATAGCAATGAAGTGTAATAAGTTGGTGCATGCTTGCTCACAAGAAAAAAACATATGGTTTTTTGCCAGAAGCAATAAATAACGTCATAGTCATGCACATTAAACCTTAATTCTGGAGCAATTTCATTTTTTTTTAAATACTCTGGTAAATTGGATTTCCTTTACTTTAAAAGTTGTATAAATATGCAATAAGCAATGTTGTTCAATGTTTCCTAATGTTTGGAACTTCTTTCGGGCTCAATCAAAGCCAACCTCGTTTTAATTGTTATTGGTTTGCCATAATTTCCCTATTATAATAGCATAATAGGTGCACTAACAAGATACAAGAAACTTAAAAATATCGTCATTAAACAAAAAAACAGCGCGCAAGATCTAGTCATAGACGGCATTGGCAAAATTTGTCTTCCAGAGCAATTACTAATTGTCCAGATTAAATTTTTATTTCCTTTCGTTTCAATTAATGCAGGATAGTCAAGGATAAAAACACAAACGTAGGCCTACAGATATACAATAGTACAAACGTTTTCCATGGCACAGCCGCGCGGTCCTCGAAACACCTTAGTAATATAACATTAGGATTGCACAATATAACAACAATGAACAAAATATAAACACAGCGGAAAAATATACATATACCCCATCTTCCCCAAAACCACTGACCAGCAGCAGCATAACATTCAAAAAACAAAAAAACCGAAAAAGGAAAAAAAATATGATTAAAAATATACATTTTAATTACCGCATCTCAAAATATGAAATTGAACCCGAAAAATATAAAACCGTTAACTTGTGAAACACGTTTCATTTCTTCCATACTACTACTAATATTAATTGAGTTAGGTCCCTTACCTGTAAAAAGTGAAAGAAATAAAAATATTTTTAGGAATTATTTTGATAACTGGAACATCATCAAAAGCAAACTTACTAAGTGTTTGCGGTTTGAAAATTTCCAGCTGAAAAAAGGACAAAGGTTTTACCGGAAAATGCGGAACGGAACGGAATTGTACACTTGTCTCCTAAAATTTCCTTATTACCCATGATTAAGCAGCGCATTTTAGATTTTTTCTTCATGGTACTCTAGTATTCCACTAATAACATACTGAGGCATGTTTTCCAGGTGTACCTAATCCTAGTTTTTCTTTAAAACGGTTTTTTGTCGTTTTTTTTCAAATTGCCTAATAACCTTTTTAACCCTTTTATTATACAAATATGTGGCCAAATGAAAATACAAAACGTTTTTATGATGTCAATGCGAGAAGATTGTTAATTAATAACGTTTTAATTCTCTTGCCAGTGTTTAAACCAGTGGAAAAGATAATAATGGTTGAGAAGCTGAGATGTCCGGCGTTATTTTTCGTTCCACCAACTCCGCAATAGTTTTCGCATTTTACGGTCCCTAGTTTATTTTATGTTCGTTGTGAGTACCAGCTGCCAGTTAAACGACGTTTCTTACAGTTTTATTTTAGCAGTGTATTACATGTACCATACAAACAATACTTACCCATATGTGGGTGCAGTGTAATGAATTACAATCTGCGCTTTTGCGCAATTAGGTCCGTTAATGCCCAGATATGGGATATTGTGTTGGGTTAGTGCTTTTTAGCAGCCTGAAGTGATAATGAGCTGATAAGGAATCGCATCTTTAGTCCCCTATATACACAATATCAGCTTAAAGTCAAAAGGAAAACAATGCATGTTTTACCACTGAGATCGGGTCGTGGAAAGGACTGCCCCCCGCTCTGACGCTCTGCCCTGCACTCGTGTAAGAGTTGTTCCCAGATGATGGATAAAACTACGATAGTGTCGATGCCAAGTAAGTATAGACGGATTGGCATCTTTCGCCCTTTCTAGGAGTGACAAATCCCTTCGTTTCTTTTTTCGCAGTTTCAATATCACATATTCTTCCTTTAAAATGGGACAGTATCATCTGTTACTCAAGGGGAGATTCTCTCGCCCCTCATTGCTCTCCCAAAAAAGCTTATTATCAATATTTTAACGATACTGCATGCCATCCCTCTTCAAATGAACTATAGCTACCTAGTCCGAGGGACACGTATAGGTGACCCGGTCGGATTTTTATTTTTTTTCTCCCGCACAGTGGAAGCATATCACCCCAACTCTGATTACAAAGTTTTGAGTTAAAATGTCCAGCCGTTTGAATAGTAGACCACAAATTATGCACTATATTGGCCCATAGGACAGTGTTTGTCTTAGTAAATCTCAATTTTGATGGCGTAAAATGTGTATGTAATGGGAGGGGGGGGGGGGGGGCGAAGTTGTCGACCGGGTCACCCACCTTTAAAGGAAAATCTATATATAACGAATAAGTCATTTTGAACTGGCGCTTTTTAGATGATGTTGCATTTTCAACGTTATATTCAATTTTTGTATTGTAAGTTCCTTTTTTTCTCATCGACGAAATCGCACTTTAAATTAGTGTAAGCATACATAACACATAGGCCATTCAGATGAGAGGTCCTTTTCGCGATAATAGGCCCGTTAGGTCGCAAACTATCACTCTTGGCACTTTCTCTCTTCTGCAATTCATTGCAATTCAGGGGCCAGGCCTATATAGCCTTATCTTTGCTCTGCTATATGTTATTTGACCCACTCAACATCGCTCGTTCCTTTACATGGGCCATCATCCACGTTCGACGAACCCCGAATTATTTTTGGTCTTTTACATACAAACGTTTTTTTTTTTTTGAGGATTTGTGCTGACATATCATAAATTTCGTGTACTGGTATGCCTAGTCATTTACCTTTTTTCATTACAATGCTTGGCTTGCTCCGCACCCCCCGACCACGCGAAGCCACCGGACCGTTAACACATGCAGAGAAATGTGTATGCCCCCCGAATCCCCGATCCTGGATTCTGGATCGTTCGGACCGTGAAATTCCGGTCCCAATTCCGCCTGTTAGGTTCTATCCATCTTAAACTATAAGCTTGATGTCATAGACCAATTTTATACAGAAGGGAATGGATAAGCGAGATTTGGATTATATGGATCCTGTGAAATGTGTTTTATAGTATAGACCTATATAGGTAAGGCAAATTCAAATACGCCACGGCACACCCCTGAATCACGCAACTCGCACCGTACACCAACTCTCACGCACCGCACATGCAACCGTCAAACACAACTTTTTTGAAAATTGTATTAAAAAACGTTTGAATATTTGCAAATCTGATTTCAGATCCCTGTTAGAAGGCCTAATTACTACTACGCTGCCAAATTTCGTACGATACAGAGCGTAAAACGTCCCAAAATCAATAGTAGTTGTACAAAATCTCATTTTGCCATACACCGCGGACGGACTATTTAAAAGATCATATTTAACCTGCCTATGGCAACCACTTCAAAAGGACAGCAATTATTTGGTATATTTGGTTGCCATGGCAACCTTTTTAATGAATGTTGTGACTTTGTTTATTTCATTCCAATCACTATTGCCCAAACATATTATGTTTGCAAATATAATCGTATTATCACATTGTATGGATGTAGGTGTACACAGCTCAAATATTGATAAAAATGGGCTAATTGGTCGTTTTTTCGTATATTTGGTTTCCATGGCAACCTTTTTAATGAATGTTTTGACTTTGAATTTTCTTTCATCCAAGTCACAATTGCCCAAACATATTATGTGCAATATGAAGTCCCTGTACACATTGTATGGATTAGGGTACAAAGCATCAATAATTGAAACAATTGGAAATTGGCATATTTCGTATATTTGGGTGCCACTGGCAACCTTTTTAATGAATGTTTTTGACTTGAATTTTATTCATCAAGTCCAATTGCTCAAACCTATTTGTTGCAAATATGAAGTCTGTGGCACATTGTATGGATGTAGCGTACAAGCATCAAATATGCTAAAATGGGCTAAATTGGCCATTTTTCTTCGGTATTGTGGTTGGCGCATGGCAACCTTTTTAATGAATGTTTTGAACTTTGAATTTTTTTCATCCACGTCACAATTTGCCCAACATTTTATGTTGCAATATGACGTCTGTAGCATAAAGCATTGTTGAGTTAAAAAAATTAAACTAAAATAATCTTTTTTATTTTTTTTATTTTTTTTATTTTTTTTATTTTTTTTATTTATATTTTACATCACTATCTATATAGTAAAACGCCATAGCCTAATTTCAGGAAAAGGCCGAAATAAAATAATCAAAAATCTGTAACTCTTGAACGCTTTATCCGATATTCAAATAATTTTTTTTTTTCAATTTTTTTTTTTTTTTCATATTTTATTGCTGCATAGATCTAAAAATAAAACCCAGTCAAATTCATCAGATAAATAATTATGGCAGTAGCTAATATAGGACCTAATACATATACATTATGAGAAATCCACCATAAATGATCTATGCATGGAATTAGAATCAATTGCACGTTTTATAACCATGTTTCATTTAAACAAATACTATAAAGCTTACATTTTTTCCCTCATGTATCTACATATTTACGGATAAGATTCAAAAAAAAAAGAATGGTTTATGTAATCGAGAGTAAGGCGGTCAGAGATGCGCATGCACGGAGGTGTTAGAGCCTACCTTTATGGTATCGGATAACTGGACATGCACAAATCTACGAAGGTAGAAAGAGCATGTGATGAGGAAAGTAAGTGAAATATGATAGACAACAATAGTACTGGGTGAAATAATATAAAGGTGTAGTATGATCAAATACATTTAGTGAGCAAGATCAAGGCCCAAGCAATTTAACCACCAACCACGGCTGAGGATTTCTGAGACTTGATAGGCCCTATAACACATACCACGGGTTTTAATAGGAAAAGGAAATGAAAAGAGAAATTGGGGAACGATTTGATAAACTCCATGTGGAGAGTGCGAATGATCAAATAGTAAGCCTAGAAAAAATATATCAACAAAACCTTTAAAACATAAAGGGGAGATTATGGGAAACGAAACTTCGTTGAGAGGTTCACAGCTCCTAAAGATTTTTGATGTTACAAAAATATTGTTCCAAGGGGTCTGTTTTGGTGGTCATCTATCTTGCATTAAGAAGGGATTAATCAGTTTGAGTAATTTAGTCATACCTTTCTGGATTGCTCTGCTCATACCAACAACTTATACAAATTTTTCAAGATCCATGTATTTTGAAAGACTGACCATGTACAATAAGGAATCAAGTTCAATCACATTTTTCACCCATATCGCTGCTGACATCATTCATCATAAATAGTCTAAAAATATATTTTTCTGATTCCTTTGATGAGACGAATCATTTGAGCTACTTTACCGTCCTAAATCGAATCACCGAAATATGACTGATCCTTAGACCCAAGTGGGCCGCCAAACAGACCCCTTGGGACAATATTTGTTTGGTAACATCAAAATTCTTTAAAAATCATGTTAGGATTTTTTTAAAGGGGTGCAAGGTGAACCCATGTATATGTTAGACTAAACGACATATCAGTGATTCGTAGGAAATTAGTCAAAATATTTGAATTGCAGGAATAGCTTACAAAGTGGAGGATGTAGGATATCTAGAATACTCATATGTAGAATTCTCATATTTGTTACCATTTCCAATTGGAGAATTGACAGAACAGGAAAAACGGCAGCATTCAAAGATACGACGCGCCATTCAGGTTTCCATGTTGCAGTAAATGGTCAGCGTCGTATGGACAGTAATCTTACTTATATTCAGTTGTGCCTTATTCTGCTACTTCTGGACCTATCATTGCAGGATATGTTAGGTCCTGTACTATGTTACATGCGTGCCAATCTATTTTATTTTTTAGATTTTTTTCCGATTTTCTGATTTGGCAAAACCAGTGCATACCAGTATGAATTTAAAGACACTATCAGGATTTGAAAAACGAAATTTGCAGAATACGCTTCAAAGTGAAGGATAAGTCTGTAGAATTAACATAAGTTACCTTTTCAGCTGGAGATTGACAGAAACGAAGAAACGGGCAGTGTTCCAAGATACGATTCTCCATTCAATTACTGTTGGTAAGTAGTGGTCCGAACGGCAGTATGACTAAAATCGCTGATTCTGTTCTTATTAGGTGCTTCTGGTCTTATCATTTGCAGGGTATGTTAGATACCTGTACTTGTTTACCTACATGCAAGAAATCTGATTTTTGATATTTTTTATCGATTTGCTGATTTAGCAAATCACTGATATTTTCTTAACGGATGGATTTTTTTTTAATATTATTATTGTTATATCACTGATTATAAGTAGTTGTTATTTGATTCAAACATTACTGTGTCATTATTATCTATCTTTGTGTATTATATTCTAACATGAATAATGTATCAACTATAGATCATGAGTATTGGTTATTATTTGTCTAAAATAATTTGGGTATTGAGATTATTGTTATTATTTGTCTAAAATACTTGGTATTGTATCCTCTATGCTTTGCATCATAATTATGAAACCTTTCTGAATGAAAGATATAAAGTAAAATCTGAATCTGAAAAAGGTTACAACCATTCCATGCATGAGTTTGTTTTGTGGCTCACTTAGAGCACACCCGGCGCGGCGACAGTAGTGAAAAGGTTCACCCCGCGCGGTAATGAACCCGGAAAAATACCCGAAAATACCGTGTACAGTATCATGCGATATCGGATGCCATTTATTTTTGTAACGACTGGTAAAAAAACCTACACGTTCAATATTAAACGAACGCGATTGCTGTGTCTAAACAGCCAGTTTGTCGAATTCGTCCAGGTAATGTAAGATTATATTAAAAAAAAAAAAAAAAACGCTTCGCAGTGCTCCGCACGAAATCCACCCCGGCTCGCGCACGGCGATTGCTGTGTCGAAACCGTCCCAGTTGTCGAATCTGTCAGTGTAGTATGATATATATGAAAAAAAAAAAAAAACGCTTCTCATGTGCTCCTCCGAAATCCAACGCCGGCATTCGCTGCGCTCCGCCGCCGTGATTTCGTGCTCCTCACAATTTCTCGCCGCTACGCGGCTGCTTTTACAGCCAAAGAAAGCAGACTATTTTATTATAGCGTTTCTCAAACTGTATCCACGTGTCAGCTTTATTCCATGTGAGCAACTTGTGTCACATGTGTTACAAGTTGTAAAACCCACGCGCCATGGCTTGGAATGAAGAGTCCGCGGCGCGAATTAGTGAGCAACTGCTCACCTCGAAAACTACGCCAACGCTGGCGAAAGCCCCGATGGTGAGCACTGATGTAATTAAGGAAAGTTTTAGTTTAAATTTACTCACTCATTGGTATCCCTACAGCTGCTTGACACTTACGTCAATTTTATTCCACAGCCCATAGCCTCTTATTGTCTCTATCTGCTTTTCTGGCTAAAGAAAGTCTCCCCAGTGTACAACCGAATGGCACTGGAAATTTTCGTCGACTGATCTGGTATGTGTCAAAAGGTTGCTTAAAGGTCGGATGAAGTTGACGTTAGCGCCAGGGCGTTTTTATACGCTTTATCATGGGTCGGTCGTATTTTTGCCGGGTCGCATAGCAACCCGGCTATAGATAACTAGTGTCTCAAAACTGGAAAGGAGTCTATTTGTAAACTGAAAGTTTTTATTTCTGTGTGTGGATAATTATTGGGTACGTTCCTGAAAATTTGCTGTATTTATTATGAGATGGATGTAAATGGAATTCAAGGGACAAAAATGTACAAAAGTAACGGCTAATGTTTCAGGAAAATGTAAAATATGCTTTCTGACTCAACTGGAGACGTGTTCTTCAAGCCTTTTATCACTGAATGGAGATACATGCATAACAACCATTGCTAACTGGCGTCAATTCAAAATATGCAGGACACTGGGTGAGGTCAGGTGTTTTCAGGGATGTTATGTTTTCTGTAGCTGTATGTCAACACATTTTGCCATATTGGAAAAAACAGGGTAGACTTACTCCAAGATCCAAGTCCATTACTATTATATCATCTCTGCCTTAAGTTATGGGGGTTTTAATTACACAATTACAGAGGCTGGCGCGTTTTGGGAAAGCAATGCCACGGTTCAAGATCGCTAAGTCCCATATCAGGTCAGCTTGAAAAGCAAATATAACAGCTAGCAGAATGAGTTGTGCATTAATTGGAGCATACCTATAGTATTTTTAAGTCTAATTGACCAAATGATTTACTTGGATTCGAGTATCTTGCTTGATATATTTTACTTGATTTGCGCTGTTATTTGAGCTAGTTTATATGTGTTTGGATTACTATTTGAAAGAAAACCATGAATTATTCTGGTGTGTATAAAACAAACAATTTCTGGTAACTAGGTGCGTAATAGGCCAAATATATATTTGGTATGTACTTATGGAAAGAGACACTCAGTTATATGTTTATATTCCCTTGGCCTGTGTAATCATTAGATTTATTACCATCAAATTATTCGAGGATTCAGACACGATCCGGATTCAAGTATTAGTAATTCGGAAAAATTATGATAATCGTAAACAACATGTTTAATACCATAGCGTATTATTTAAACGTGATTTAAAATGCGAGAGTAACCATGGTACGTCCACGGTGTAACATTTTTTTTGTTCTTTCTGGTTTAATCGTGAATAAGTTACTACCTCTTCCAAAGTGTGGACATGCCCAAAAATTTGAAGTGACATTTGATGAAAACCTATTAGAGTCCCTTATATTTTCAGCAGTTGTGTAAATAAAAAAAGTGAAATCCAAGGGCAAAAAATCTATGAAAATTGCTCTGTCTTTGGCAGCGAGAAAGGAAATTCCAGGTTTGAAAGGTTCTTTACAAAAACTTGGTTTCTCGACCGAGAACGAAAAAAATATGTATAAAGTTATTTTGTTTTAAAATTTGCAAACTATTCCAGGCTTGCTTGATGGAAAAGCAGTTTTCAAAAAAACACCTGACAATCGAAACAAAAAACAAAAAAAGGGTTATCGATTCAAAAAGGTAGGTTTTTGATAAAGGCAGGTAGGGCCAACGTTAAAATCAAATTCAAATATTAGCACATTTCTCAAGTACATAAAGTTATTAACATTTTGAAAATATTTTCTAAAATTGCCTTTTCATCAAAAAGTTGTTCAAGTATTATCGGTCGAAAAATCATGTTTTGATTTAAACACCACCCTTTTTATCGAAAAGCCAGGGTTGTTATAAACCGAGCGTATCAAAATTGATAAACTTAATTTGGCGAATTGAAGCCCATTTATTTATCAGCCATTTCATGTTTTTCGCCAAAAAAAACTTTTTTTGGGAAAAATAAAATAATTTTTTGTTGTAATATTCGCCACCAAAATATCTATAAATATCCTTTAATAACCATAACATCACCAAATTTCACGATTTATTTATGTTTCTTTTTCTTGATCAAAAAATGTATTTTCATACCCAAATTTTTTTTAAAAGTTGAATTTAATCTTGAAATTTACTAAATAAAAAAAAAGTTTTCTCCACCACATGCTTTTGCAAATTGCAATCTTCTACCTTTTACAATCACATACACATATCAAAACATCTTAGTAATACTGATATTAGTTCAGTCTCTATGCCTTATACATGTTTTTACCAAAGAAAAGTGCACTCTCAACTAGAAAACCAGTGCTATACTACAAAGTTGAGAGTGAGATGGAACACCACCCTCTAAAGCAATATTGAACATTTTTTGAAAAGTGTTTTTTTTAATCTTTCAAATTTGATAGTTTTGCACAGTTACGTTTGGTAATTGTCAAGGAAACTATACCTGAGAACGAAGAATCTAAAAAATGGTATTTATCAGGAAATAAGCGATTTTGTAATTAGAATTGGGAGCCAGATTGGACTTAACGGCAGAGCTGGAAATGATACGTTTTGTACGTCCATGATGAAATAGGCACTTCGAGAAAAATCCTTAACTTGACTTGCCCGAACTATTAAAACAAGAATGGATGAGCGTAGACAAGTACATGGCGCTATTTTCCCGGCATTTCACATTGAGGCCGATTTCCAGCAAGCCGTCGAATATTATCGGGGATCCCCGATAATACTTATTAAGTACAAAAATTCTTCGTTGTGACACAATACCATTTTCGTGTTTAACCATTCACAGGTCTAGTTACTAGCAGTACCAAATGAAACCGTGTAAAAAATCTCCAAATTTTGAAAAAGGGGGCGCCCTTCAAAAAAAGTGCTAATATTGCTTTAAAATGTGTTGTCCATTTAGCTCTGTAAAGAGTAATCCGCTCTTTTTGAGTGAATGGTAGAACGAGTAAAATAGTGAAATGTGCACTCAAAAAGGAGGGACGTTCACTTAAAGCGACGTGGAATATCTACTTTCATAGTTTTACATTTAGAGAGTATGTCGTGCAGTAGAGTTGACGAAAAATGGGGAATACTCTTTTGCATCCCATTTTGGAATAAGAAAATATTGTGTAACCAACATATAAAATAAAATCAGAATGTGTAGTCAAGATTTAGCTTTTGCGCGTTATGGTTGAACCAATGCAGTAAAATGAAATTCTTGGCCGCCCTCCCTGCCCTGGCCAGTGCTGAAACAGCTACTATAGAGTCGTCGGACCTGTTCAATACTACTATGCGTAGCCGAATCACAATGACTAAAGTAATGATATACGAATCAACAGGATATTACAGAAGCCATGTGCAAAATGATTATGAGGGAAATTACAAGAAGTACACAATTTTCAATTATTCGAATGTTAAATCAGAGAACAATGACAAGTTATCTCTGCCCGTACTTCATCAGAAGGGACACGGTAGCTGTTGCAACGGGTTTGGCAAATCATTTTGTATTGTAGCCCACTTCTTGTAAAAAAAATGGAAGGTATCACTACATTAATTTTATCATTTGAAATTAATTAGAACATTGTCAAAAAAGTGACTGATAGGTAGAGTTATACGTTCTTTGCATTGTTTTGTGTTTGCTTAAAAGAGCAACCGTGTTAAGGTTCTTTTAGTACTTTGCGAGACCTACACGGACATAACTATAGCTTTAAATATGAGCGCGGTTATTGTGATTCTAAACAGTAAAAACATGCAAAAGGGTGTTGTACCCCTTTTTCCACTGTAGCACTAGCATGTTTTTACAATGCACATTTTACCACCAATCGTCAAATGTTTTATTCAACCAGTGGTTTTATTTTCTTAAAAATCCATCAATGATGATAGTTATAATTCTTCCAGATAACATTTATTGGTAAACTACAAAAAGCCAATAATAGATTCAGCGAAAATATGTCTATACGTTACCAAAGTAGTAACTCGAATTATTTGGAAATAATAACCGCATGATAGTACTTTTGGCACTAGCGCAGAGGCAAAAATATGTATACATTGGTAAGCCTAATACAAAAATTGCTGGTTTCAAATGTTCTCGATAAAAAAATGGTATACATTGGTACGTCATAATATCAAAAAATTATGGGTTGCAAATTTTCGGTCTCGATAAAAAATATATTCCGAAATCCGTTTTAAGCATGTATATTACGTTATAGGCAAATCTAAAATAAGGAAAGTCTAGAGTACTAAAAGAGATATACTTGGCTACAGACACACATACTCTGACCTTGTTTAGTCTAAATACTAGAATTAGAGGGCAGAATCATTGCCTATGGCCCTACCGGGGGAGGTTCTCACCTTTTTTTGGGTAGGTATGTGTCCCCCCCCCCATATTTCAAAAATTGAGCATCTTGAGCTGATTTGAGAGCCCAAAAATGGGGTCTCGGGGATCTGAATTTTCCATAAATAAGCTCTGACATTGGAAATAGGGTCTCTAAACTGAAATGTCCTGGAATGTATGTACCGGAGATGAATAGAGCCTGGAAGTGAGCTGTCTCATGGGGTGGGGGCTACCCGTCTACCCCCCAATTTAGGGGGGACCCCCATGATCGTTCCAGGGGTTCTGAAGTGACCTCTAACGGGACCAATTTTCGTGAAAAAATCTACCCTAAAGGACACAGAGTCAGTAATGATACCCGTTTTCGGTGAAAATGTACACACGTACATACAAATTGATTTATATCTGTTTTTGAAATTTAGTTTCAATTAAAAAAAATACAAAAATTACCTTTTAAAAAACCCAATATATGAGAACAATAACATCTGTTACACGTAAGAAAAAGGTACACAATGGCAGGGTTATTTTATCTGACATGTTAAAGTTAAATTTCCCATGTTTTTCATGAGCCCAGTCCCACAAAAACTGAATTTGATTTTACCTATAGCGGGACTAGAAACTTGTTACTTGTGAATTGATACCCCTACGGTAGTCCAGCAATTGCAGCTAGTCCCTCTTTTTTTTGGAACAGAGGGTACCCAACCAAAACACAAGAACCCCCCCCCCCCCGGGTGGCGTAGCCAGAGGGGACCAGGAGAGCGTGACACCCCCTCCCCCACAGATTTTCGTCAGTTTGAGATGAGCCAGTCGGTAGATTTGAAGAATGTAGGTCATGGTGCTTGCAGGCCGGTGTGGGCCAGGAGATATAGTCCTCCGGGCTCACAAGTCGGGAAACATGGTGGTGAACAATCGGGCAATCGAGTCAGTTAACTCTTAACGCAACATTAGTTTCATGCTTTATTCCGGTGTCGTCTATGGAGCAAGGACTATGATTTTTTTACTTTCCGGACTATGATTACTTTCACACGGATTGCCGGAAAGTATAGGTGCATAGGTATAAAGTTCAATTGATCGCGTGCGCAAGTAAATTTTACAAATTCGTTGCAAGAATGGCCTTCAGAAGGGAAAGCACATATAAAGCGTAAAAAAACCCTGGACCACCCACCGGGGCTTCTTTTTGCTCGTGGATTCTGGTCCTAATAGTAGAAGACCAGCATGTAGATCCGTGACCAAATGTTGGAGACAAAGACTTTAAAGGCGTCTTGGGGTTCCCTGATCAATGCTGAAGGTTTTTGACTTGGGATTGCCGCTTTAATGTTCCGGCATTTTGGGGACGGGGCAAACAAGTTTAGCCCCCACCCCTGGGGCGCGACACATTGAAAAAACCCTGTCCACCACAATTGAATATAATATTGCATGTCAAATACTCGCCTTATAATACGGAATCTAAAAATGATAGTTTGTTATAGATCAGATTCAAATGAGGACACGATGGCAACAAAAAAATATCCAAAGGTTCCAATGCACTTTCAGTCAAGGTCAAATGCTAATATAAACCGATTTAAAGATGTGTGTAGTGTCTAATGATATGTTTTTGTGTATGACACATTCAATGGGCAACTGTTAATAGTTCAAATGTTAGTCTTGACCTTGAAAGACAAACCAATGGCGGCGGCCTATTTAGGTTTTCAAGGTCAAGACTAAACCTTTTGTGCTGTTAAAAAATTGCAAAAATTGATTGGTCAATTAAAGATGAGAAAAGCACTGATGGTGTACAAATGAAATTTGGTCTTCTTGATATGGGGCTAAACGTTTTTGAAGGCCATTTCTTCCCAGTAATAATTGGATATATTGAACTATGTTTGGGCCCCCAGGGATTACTTTTGCTGATAACCTTTGACGGTTGGTAATAAGTCTTTATTTTCTTCTCAAATTTGAAAGAGAGTTCCACAATTGACACAAACGTCTACGCAATGTCAAGATCTATGATGCTCATGATATCCACGTTTCCTTATAAAGAAAAACAAATAAAGAAAAAATAAGGAAACAAATAAAATAATGTTAGAAATTACTCTCAGCAGTGGTGGTGTGAAACCAGAGGGGGAGGGGGAAGAGGGCGCGAGCCCCTCCCACCCCGCTCAGAAGCCTTGCTTCCTGCCCGCCAAACCCCCAAATGAACGCCGTGTGTAATACAGTAAGTATAAGGACCCTTTAATTCGCCCCCTCAGAAAAATGTCTTGGCACCCCTACTGCCCCCGCATTTACAAAGCTTCTAGTTACGCCACTGACTCATCAGTAATTGGTTATGTACGTGGAACCTTTTGACTCACCTGCAAAAATGGGGGGTCTTAACGTTAACACCATGGGTGTTATTGAACACATTCTGAAATTCACCCACTGGTGGAGTTACCACCCTTTTGGTGTTAAATTTGATCACCCTGTTAGGTTATTATTAACACCAATTTGGTGTTATCAGATATGATATGACACAGTGTGGTGTTAATTTACACCCTTCGGTGTTAATTATTTTTTACACCGCCGGGGCCAATTGACACCAACTGTGGTAATTGAAGACCCTCCTGGAATCAATACGGGGGACTGCACCTCTGGTGTTAAATTAACACCAAAAAATTTGGTTGTGGAATTTTTATTTTTGTAACATGTGACATTTTAGTAGGAAAATATTTGATTTTGTTGGCGTTTGCCTTCTATTCTAAACGGCTTACCTATAAGTTCATAAGCAGATCACCAAACTGCCTAATTAAAATGGCAGCCACACGAGCGGTTTAAATACAAAATTTCCACCCAGAAACTAACGCCGAGAAGTTGGATACCGATTTGTAGCGGGGCGTCTTGAGACCTTTTGTTTTTTCTAAAAAACGTCATATATACCAGTTGGGTCGTGAAGTGGGATATGTCGCACACCCCTGAAATCTGACCCCTTGTGTTAAACTTGTGATGAAATTTCATTAGGCCAACATTGGAATTTGATTGCTTAGTTTTCCTGTTGGAGATTTTAAAAGGTGACGAGGGTCCGATTTCATTATTTACAATCATTTCCTTATTTACTGTCATTTCATTGATATACATTAACCATCTTGAACACACTAAAGTATGTTCACTATAAGAAGAAAACATGACTTTGAGGAAGTACATGAGAGGACACTCTGGAAAACCAAGGTCACAATGCAAACTCTAGGTAAATATACTATAGTAGCATTAGTGTATTTTTGGCACAAGCCTGAGCCTCTCTGTTAATTGGAAAAGAATATAAGTGACTAAAGAAGGGGTAATGGTCCACCATTAAACTGAACAGGAATAGTAACCTTATATTTATTACTAAAACACTAGTTACAGTTACAACGGCCTGGTGGCGGCCAAGCTTCAGTCATTAAGAAATTCACCAAAATGTTCAAAAGAAATTACGCAATACGGAGTGCAAAACACCACTATTGGGGCTTGATGTGGGTCGGTAGTGGGTGTTCCCATGACCTCATAGACTGCGTCCTCGTTCGTTATTATACAAAAAAAAAAAAAAGAAAACAAGAAATAAACCCTTCCAGTGGAGTGATTCTTCAACTCAACGGTTTGGAATAAGAAAACATCCTTGACAACTTATAAAAAATTAACATGTTTCGTCAAGATTTCGCTTTTACGTCGTTTAACCAATGGCGCCGTATGAAATGGGGATTCTTGGCGCCCTCCCCCTGGTTTCCAATTGCATATTTAAAAAAAAAAACGGGTATTTTGCAGGTTTTATTTCTTCACAAGTTTAGTAAAAATAGTTCAGCATTTTTGAGCCGGTACTTATGACAAGCGCGACAAAAATCCTGGCGAAATTCATTATTTATAGTATTACGTGACACCCCTCGCAAGTTATTGCTTAAAATAAACAGGGAGGGATGCTTGAATATTGAGCAAACTGGAAAATTTGTTTTTATTTTAAAGTTGTCAAAGAAAAACAATGTTTTCACAAAATAATGAAATATTTGGCCACAGCAGCAAATCTGATGCATGCTCCAAACAGGAAAACTAAGAATTCAAATTACCTTTGGCCGTAAGCCCAAAAATGGATTACACACACGGCATCCAGAACACAATTGCCACTAAGGTGAGCCCTCGGGGGCAAACAATATAGGCCTACGCTCTAATTTCAAATCTTTCGAACTCAACGTCACTATATAGGGCCAATAGGTCACGATATCGCCTCAATTCAAAATAGGCCTTACAACCAAAATATACGGATACTAATACTTAGAATTTACCATGATTTCAATAATAGTTCCTTGAATAGCCTATTTTTTAAGTATCAACATCTTCACACTGAATGACCACTTTTTTTTTTTACAGAATACTATGTTATAGCCATTTCATTTAGGAATGCCGCAGGTTTTAACATATCCGCATGTCACTCAACTGAGAAATTCCCTTGAGAATACTACTACTATACTAATGCAAGTACTACGCAATCAGCGTCTTTACATAAACTAATAGTAAATAGCAGTTGTTAAACGACTGTAGCGAGATTAAGTCAATATTTTAGTGGTTGACCTGAAGTCTTGTTCGTAAATTTGGCAGACGTTTCCGCGTAGAATGAATGGTGTACTCTATGTCCGTGCGTAGTAGAAGCTGGTGTAAGAGATTAAAATATCATTGTTTCGCACCAAGACTTTTTAGGAGACTTTTTTTTAGTGCCACCGAGACGCGATTTTATTCGTTGGATTTTGACACGGACAGAGGTAAAAAAATCTTGTGATTAGGGTGAATATTCGGACGCAGGATATCAGGTATTTATAGAATTCCGTTGCGAGGGCCAAGACGTCAAATATAGGGGGAATATGCTGCGATAAAAAAAATTTTCGCAGCCTATTTCATTTGTCACGGTAATTAAATACAAAACAATCTGAATACACTTTTTCACAGACCTCCGCTGCGCGTCTCGAGTCTGTCTGAACGACTAAGTAAAACGTAAAATGGTATAGCTGGCACCGCTATGAAGATGGTAGATCAACATTCCGGAATACCAGCATTCCAAGAATAATGTAAAATAGCCATACGGATTGTGGTAGAGCGGAAATATCCGCTGGCTCAGTCTGAGGGTCATATGCATTGCTTTGCAACTTGCAAGAGAGAAAGAGAGTAGGTTGTCGACATTGGCAACCTGTAAAGTGTAAATGTTCTGTAGTCTGTACGGGAAACCCAATTCATGTATGACGCGTTTCTAATAATTCATGAATTACCCAGTACCCGTGCTCGATTACAAACTGCACCGGGAATGTGAACAAACATTTTAATACAAACTTGAGAAACTGCTGTATCCGTCAACTGCACTAGTTGACGGATAGAGACTGGTAGAGTGTAAATTCGGGTGGCCCTGCGTTGCAGAAAAATCGACGACGGACTTTGATCGACTGCACTTGCAAAGACTTAGCTTCCAGATCCGGGATTTAACTCTTTTCACTGAGGATTAACCGGTTTCATGGTTTTGAGTTTAACTTCCACATTTCGCAATGCCAAACCCTAAATATACGAGAAATCAGACGCATTCTTTCATGTAATCGGAATTACTTGTCGTTTATGGCCCGCTCTATTTAGGTTGCCAGCAGAGTTACTTAATAAACGTTTTTGGTGTTTGTTTTGTAGCACCGCAAATTTTACTGACTTCACAATACAACTCGATAAAATGACTCACCCAAGTTGTGCTAAAACGTCAGTAGAATACAAATCCACCAACAGTGATTTGACAAAAAAGGCTTAGAAAATCAAAACAAAAATACATCTACAATTTTGCTTTCACATGTTGAGTAATGTCGCTATAGTATTGCCGCTGTAGTCACTGTTGTGGAAAACTATACAATTATATGTGGAAGGATTTCCCATGAATTTTGTATTCAGAATTAATCATTATTGAATTTATTGTATCTATTACGGTAATAAGACATTCTGAGGTAAGTGTGTGCCTGTTTTACGAGCGAGGATTATATTAACATTTTTATTACTCCGAAAAACGGCGAATATTTGCGAAACTTTTGGCTTCGGAAGGGCCTATTCATTTTACACTCATTGCAATGACTACAGGTTATTGTATCTGGAAGTGCTTCTACCGTGTTGCGAGTACGCCCAATTAAACACGTTCATCACGGTAGAAGTTCCTTTTACTAACTTCCAACCCATTTCTTGGTACCTTTAACAGTGACAGGAGGAGATTTTTTTAGTCGATACAAAATTTCTCTCAAATTGAACAGATCGATTGTAGACCACTACCAAGAATGTTCCGAAGGTTATTGGACAAGTACAACAAGAAAACAGCAAAACATTGTTTTGAACTTGCCTGACTATCGTAATTGTCCCCATCGAACACCGTGCTTTGACTTTCTCCGTCGTGCACAACAGAAAAGTACTAAAATCTCATATTATTATAAAAAAGACGGCGCATCGGCGTATCACGTCGGTGTGGTCTTATACATTGGAAAGCATTCCAAATATGCAAAAAATGCGGTTCAAAAAAAAATTGGGGCGCTTCTTTCTGGAAATCTCCTAATAGAATGTCTCTTAAAGGCACATTCAGGTTTTGTAAAAAAAACAAAAAAAATCAGAAATTTTTGCATGTTTGTAACAAGTTATAGGCACCTACATACCGCAAAGTGAACGTCTTGAAACAACCTTGATTCTAAGGACAAAACCAGATATTGTTTTGTCATTATTAGGTGTTTCAGACTTTATCACTTGCAGGGTATGTTTAGGATTGCCAATACTTGTTGTTACAAAAATGCAAAAAATCTGATTTTTGATGATGCCGATTCTTTCTGTATTTTTCATTTGGGAAAATATTTGACCGTATGCGATCCTTCAGACTGATCCTTCCACCTTTTAAGTATTCCTGCAGTTTCAAATTATTTCTTATCTTTCGAGTGAATCACTGATAGGTCTTCTTGGCATTTACGGTAGATATGTCGGAAAGAATTTTGTTTTTTTGTTTTTTAAAAATTGTGCCACCACCCTTGAATTCGGCAGCCTCAAAGGAACAACTGATCATCGTGCATGTTGAACGGATGTGGTGGGCAGGATAATGAACTGAATTCATCCCGATATTTTGAACAATTTACAACATGCACAAAATCAATGCCACAGCACAGTTACACACAATCAGAATACCAACATTCAACAATAAAAATTAAAGGTGCATTTCGTGATTTCACAGCACCATCTGTTTCATTAATGGTTCACTAGATATCCTGAGAAAAGCTTATCACAAAATTGAGTTGATCCCGAGTTGCAGTTTTGCATTTATGAGCAAAAGCTTTATTCTCACGTGCCCATAGGCCATGTGCTGTAATAACGGGACAGACACGAAAAATACAAAATAGAAAAACAACCGAATAGCACATAAACGATTTGGTACACAGGATTATTAAGGCTAACGGTTCAATGATGGGGAAACGAGGTTGTGGATCACGAAATGCCCCGTAAAGTATGTTATAGAAACTGTTCCTATTATGATATATGCATTGCAAAATTTATAGGAGTACTAAGTACCCTAATATTCCTTTCAATTTCTCAAATAAATAACAAGATTCAGTGTTCTGCCACCCACCATCCTTCAACATGCAGTTATTCTGTTTAGGCAGCATTAAAGATCTGACTTGCGTTTGGAGGACCCAAATGAGTAAAACTGAAATCAAGATTTTTGAATGAAAACCATTTTTCTGGGGTGATAATTTTGTGTTAGAAACTTGAAGTATTGTATGCTGAAAGGGAGTTTTAGTTTTAAAATCCATGATGGTTTCAGGGATTTTGTTGGCCAAAGAGTAAACCTAATATTTGCAAAAAAGTTGTTAAGTTTTCAGCTATGGCTCCATTGTCAGTGATCCTTTCACCCCTCGCTATTGTTAAAAAATCGGAAGCTTGCTTTCTTGTTAAGGCCCAATAAAATTGTTTAACGTTTTTCCACATTTCCTTAGTATTAGCTTTATTCAATTTAGTGGTTATGTAGGATTTTTTAATAATTCGCAATTAAGAATTTAAGTGGTTACGGTATTGTTTGGTATATTGTAAGTTTATTATCATCACTTGGTTTAGAAATGTATCTTTTTAGATAATTTATCTTTAAGTTGGATTGATTAATTAAACCTTTAGTGATCCACGTTTTTTTTTGTGAATTACGTTGAATGGTTTATTTGTAATTGGACAGGAGATGTTCAGGAGTTGAGAGAATTTTGAGATGAATTGGTTGTAGGCTTGATCTGGATCCTCTGTCTAATAACTCGTTCCAGTCAACAAGGGACAAGGCATTATTCAAGGACTATTTTGTTATTGGAAGTTGAACTTACGGGATTTAATTATATGTGGATTAGTTGAAGTAGGGTTATAGTTATGCTGAGTAAGGAAGACGGGAAAATGATCTGAAAGATCAGTGACCTAACACCAGACTTAATAGGGGATGAAAATATCATTGTAAAAATATCTATCAGAGACACAATGGTATGGCCAGTACTGTAATTTTGGATGGCAGTTGGTAGATCGATACTGGGAATAAAATCATAAGAATAACATAAATTAATAAATTCGGTACTATGGAGTCTTTGTCATGAGAAAGAAGATCGAGTGTTTGAATCCACCAGTATATAGCACGGTTCTCTTTTTCACTCTAGAATAGTTTGAAAGCTTCCCAGTTGGTATATGAAGTCAGAAGAAATCACGTAATCAGGCTTGTAGATAATGCAAATAAGGTTGTAATGGAATGTGGGGAAATTTAACGAATACCGAATCACAATCATTACAATCAAGGTTAAGATCGGATCTAAGGCGATAGATAAGTTATCAATGAATTGATGAAAGAGAGACGCCACCTCCCCACCGATCATGTCGAATACAATGTTCAGATTGAGTAATCCTCAATGGCGATCAGGGAGGCATCGTCCTCCGTTGTAAACCATGTTGGAGAATCCATAAATAGGAAAATGGTGCTGAAAACAAGACAGTAGTTAACCGATATTATTGGAATTGTTATTGAGACTGGTGCGTTTGGCATGGTATAAGGATAATTTAGAGGAATTAGAGGATGGTTTGTGCAATCCTTGGTTTGTGTGTGTTAATGTTTCGCGGGTTATACGCTAACGGGCAATTGATTGTCATTTGTTTTAGATATATTATTATCATCGTAAGAGTCGTCAAAAGGATGTAAAGAAACTGTCGAAAGCAACGCGTTGGACGTAGGAGTAGGATTGAGTTCGGGACCTAGACGAAACACAAAACAATTTACACAAAGAATATAAAAAGTATAGAATATAAAGTACTAAAGGATAATTTATCGAAAAACTTATGACAAATATTTTAAGCATACAAAACAACTGATAAATTAAGCTACAAAAGGGAGCTTAAGTATAGCTCCCAGATGTCACAAAAATTGAAAATTAAACATTAACGGAAGTGGGTTAAAAAACGAGTTCTAAATAATTCATACTGGAATCCAATAATTGTAGATGATAGTATATTATACATCCATAACTGATAATTCCTTCTTGTACACTGCAGTGGTAATAATGAATGAAAAAGGCAGGTATGGTAAATAAGCACGAAAGTAAGACAGGAAGGGATATACATGCAGTATAAACAAGGAGCGAAGTTAATTACCAGGATTGCATCTTAACAATATATAATTGCAAAATGTGGTCACAAAACATTAATCTGTAACTGTTAATTACTTCTTGTACACTGCAAGGGTAATAATTGAAATGAAAAAGGCAGGTATGGTAATGGGAAATAGCACGAACGTAAAAAACCGGGAGGGTATAACCATGCAGTAAAACAAGGAGTAAAAGTTATTGCAAATTAACACAATGGATATAGATTGCAAAATGTGGTCTCAAAAAGCATATTGTTAAGACATATTATTATTGATTCACCAGGTGTGTATAATAATCCAAAAAAATAAAAAATAATACTAATAATCAGAAAATGTGGAAACACATAAATTAAACCAGTAAGTAATACTAAAGCCAGTAACTAATACTACTACTATTGTCAACCATGCAGCACCCATAAGAAACGGGACTAAATAAGCTTAAATAATGACACGGCCAGAAGAGTGGAGAATGACCTAATTGAGGTCACGAGCACTATATGGATGACCCCCTTCTTATTTGGGCATGGTGACAAAATGCTAGTTTAAAATGAAAACCACGATATATGAATTATTTGCTAAAAAAGGATTATAATCAAAGCCAATGAAATGACCGTCGTATGTGGCAAAGTAATCAGGGTGACCCCTTGCCCAACAGATTAGTATGTATCTATGGAAAAGGGAAGATCTCAAAGTCGACGAGATATACCATGTAGGCAAAGGACAACACAAATGTGATTCAAATCATGCTCTTGTGCATTTTTGAAAAACTCAAAAAAGATAAGTAAAACATTTAATTCCAAATGAGATTTACACTACAATAAAAATGGATGTATGGCCAAAATATAATTAGAGTTGGACCCCAGTCCAGAGCTGGGTATGTGGAGAATAATAGATCTCATATACAGTAGGGAACAATTATAAATGATGGGATATAAACGGTCCAATGTACATAATATAACTATACAAACTGATATGAGAAAAACAATCAAAATAAGTGTAATAAAAATAAACCAAATTAACAAAGACAAATAAATGGAAAATAAGTTGTTAACCAAAAATGTGTGTATGCACATATACATCATGCAATGCAATGACGTATGTGGCATGGTATAATAGGTTTGACCTTGTCCTCAGCTTGGATGCATGGTCTATAGGCAGGTCAAAATAGAATGAATGCTGCCTTAGACCAACACTAATTGCAACAGAATCAATTCCACAGAATGTATTGAGATACCTTTAAAAACAACATTCAAAATAGTCTACTAAAATCAAATGAGTGGAACATATATTTTTATAGGGGAGGCTAAGGTTATACAGGGTCCAAAATATGAAAAGTATCAAAACGCGTCAAAAAGTTATTTGCCCCGTGTTCGTACATTTCCAGGATTAAAAAAGGGTATAGTTTGCCCTATCTGCCGGTTGTAGTGCAATAAGTTATGAGTCAAAATAGGTTCAAGGTCACAATGGGGGTTAAATTTTCCGATAGATCAGTTCGTATTAAAAATGGAGTCAAATTGTTCGTCTATGGGACAGAACCCAAAATATACTGGTTGCCCCATCATATATTAGTTGAATTTAATGGCCCCAAAACCCAAAATGTGACCGGGGGCTATACACGATCTATAAGAGGTCACTAGTCATAGCTCTGTAATTTTATATTACAAAGTTCAACAAAGAATTATTTACATTTATTATCTAGTGGGACAAATTTTTATAACAGTTTACAAACCAGTCCGATCCAAAATCGGACCATTCTATGAATTTTTACACCAGGATTGACCTGAAATTGTATGAGCCTATTGTACTAAAAACTATAAAGCGAGATAGCAAAACTAGAACTTTTTTAAACCTTAGGAGTAGCCCAATAAATTGGTACATCATTTAAATAAATTCGAAACAATGCTAATTTTTTTACCCTGTACAAAGTTTCCCCCTTATTTCTAAATGTTCCACTAGGTTGATTTTGGTAGACTTTTAATATATTATTTGTTGGGACTATTTCAGAGTATATTAACACCAAAATGTTTCTGTTTTTGCCAATTTGATGTTGGGGTCAAATATCAATTATTGGACTAATATGTGAAAATGGGGAGATCACAAGAGTCGAAGATATACCAAGCTATGGGCCAAGGAACAACCAAGAATGGATTCCACCAGAACACACGTTCCGGTGCTCTGTATGTGGCATTTATATGGAAACTCAAAAAGACGAGTAAATATAATTCCAAACGAAGATTTAGCTACAATAAAATGAGTATGGTCAAATGATAAAATTAGAGTGGACCCCCATCCAGAGCTGGGTATGTGGGAATGATAGATGACATGTGTGGCAAAGTATACAATCAGGTTGACCCCTTGCCCAAGGCTGGGTGTGTCTATGTGGACAAATGGAAGATTCACAAACGAAGGAGTAGTCGGAAGATATACCAAGTATGGGCAAAGGAACACAAAAATGTGATTCACACAGAACACAAGCTCCGGTGCTCTGTGCATTTATTTGAAAAACTCAAAAAGACGAGTAAACATAATTCAAACGAGATGTACACTACAATTAAAATGATTGTACGGCCGCCGAATATAATTAGAGTTGGACCCCAGTCCCCAAATAATTAAAGAATAACATGATATTCATTGTTACTATATCATGTCCCTAAAACTTAAAAGCAACCCATTTACACTCTTAGGGAAAAACATTGCGGAATGAAACTTATAGCCATTTTCTTTATCATGAGGGTACCCGGACCGCGGACCCGGATGTTGTTCCCGGGGGCTTCATGATTTGGTGACACCATCATGGGGTCCATTTGGCCACCGCCGTATGCCTCTGGCGGGAATTAGAAATAATTTAGCATTCAAAGTAGTTACAATACATATTATGCTAATTGGTAAAAAGTAAAAATTTAATTGATGGGTTACATTTGTGTTTGGATTTAGTATATGGCGGTGTTTTGCAGAAATCAGTCTCAAAATTTGGGTAAAAGCGTCTCGACGAAAACATCTCTCCTTAAAAATACATTTATGCAAGAACAATACGATATATAGCAGGTTGTAATCCAGGTGTCCATCCTCCCGTGCGAAGGGTGACCCTTTCGACAATATTCGTTCTCAATTTGCCCATGCCACGTTTGGAAAAAAATGGAAATTTCGAAGTGGTTCACAAAAGTATGGACAACGGCCGTAAACCGTTAAAGCCATTTTTCAGATTTCCTGAAGTCAGGACGGGTTCGGACCAGGAAATTCTGGTTTCAAGGCACCCAGTAGGGTTCTGTCCTGGTGTCAGAATGAGGACCGAGAACGATATTAAGACTACGTTCGAAATTAAAGGTGTTAATCGTGATTCTCCCCCTGTTTTTTGTTATGTTTCGCATAAGATATCCTTGAGAAAGCTTATTAGAGATTCAAGATTCATTTATTCAGCATAACATATCGTACTGGACAGAAATGTAATTACAGTATATTAGAATACAAAATGAAACAATTGTAAACTGTACTAAATGAACAGGTGAGGATATGATAGCTAGAACCAGCAATGGACAACCCGATAGGGCTTTTTGTTATTGCTGGCCCTGTAATCCAATTTTAATACTATTTTACATACAAGGTAAAATACCTCAAAATTACAATAATGTTACAAATAATGGATGAAAGAATATTACAGATAAGTATACACAACAAAAAACAAACAAAAAAAAACTTTATCTAAGCTAACAAAACACTTAAACGGAATACATGCAGGATAACGGGATAGACATAAGGGACAGACTTTTCAACATGTCCTGCTGAGGTATGTAATAATTGCATAATGAAGGAACAGAGGCAGGAAGAAAATGAGGTGAAGAAAAGTAAGGAATAGAGATAAGAATGAGATGAAGAATAAAGGGGGAGAGAAATAAGGACTTGGGGAGAAATTTAAAAAAGAAATTTACTGGTTGTGAATGTTTTTTTCAGTTTAAGCATTTAAAAGTATTTTTTGTTGTAATTGTGATGGATTCTGGCAGATCATTCCAAAGGTTTGCGCCGTGATACTGAAAAAGTTGCCTTTTCAGAGGAAATTTGGGGGAGGGGAAGATGACGTTTTTCGGCTTGTCTGGTGTTATAGCCTTGGATTCGTCTGTTTGTGGTAAAGTAATGCTCAAATTCGGAGTAATGATTGTTGTGATAGCAAACATGAGAGCGCGGTTTGAAGTTTGTTGAGGTGCTCTAATTTAAGTGTTTTCATTGAGTGATATCATGGCACTTAGTCTGGGGGGTGGAGTGTTGTGATACGTGCGAATGGCCCCTTTCTGTGTGATGTTTAGTTTGGTGAGTCGTGATGAAAATTTGATTCTGATCTTGCGCGTTTGGTGTTATGAGCAATTTCTAGTTTCCCACAGTCCCATAAGCTACTATGCGGTAATTTCTGTCTGTTTAACGGCGAAATCGATTACCTTAAAGGAAATGTCTGAATTTAAATTGGGCTCTGATAAGGGTGCTGAGTTTCGACCTTCCTTTTTTTTACAACCGAATTAAGAATATAAGCAGAGAGAGGTCTCTTCCTGTACAAAAAAATTCAGCAATACGTCGGATCAACATTCACTTCGAATTTAGTAACGCCAAGAAATTAGGAAAAGGTGTGATTTAAAAAAAATAGATTTCAGGGTATAAAAGTAGGCCCGGAGGGGGGGGGGACACTTGTATTCAAAGGTGGGTAAGGCGTGAACATGACTTTCAAAATGTTCCCTAAACACGTTTTCACCGATATAAAAAACACGCTAAAAATACCCGTAAACAAGTATTTTATCGGTTTATGATACCCCCCTCAACAATACCCAGGCATTGAAATCGTAACTATAGCCTTTATTATTTGCTATTTTAATTCCCAGTTCGATTACAATATTTTGTTTTTCGGATGATTTTGATAGATGCTTAAGGGAGATATAAACATGAAACTTTCCGGTCAGAAAAAACTACCCTTTTTCAATATTTGCTGTTTTTGACACCCTAAACGATGTTACGGCCGCGTACATCCCCTGTTGCAAAAAAGACCCACTTTTTACGCGTTTTCATGTCCACGAGCGAGCATCATATCCACCACCTTCAAATACAAGTGGCCCCCGCAAAGGCTGGGGTCCGCTCCCGTGATTTTGAAAAGTGGGGAAAAATGGCATTTAGGGATTCAGGAATATCGGGCTAGAGTTATATTATATGTCTAGACCCCGATTCAATTGTTTTCACCTTGCCGAAACAAGGTTCCAACTTCGGACTATATGTTAGAGCTGCCGCCCAGTGCCTTGTTTAAGACAATATTTTCTGAATTATTCTGTTCTCATTCATGATCTACTTAGTGAAGTAATATGAATCGTAATGTTATGAGTGTATATCGGTAGGCCTAATCAACCATAGGAAAATCAAATACACTTTTACAATGGACATGGTAAATTTACATCTTCATTGCGACTTTGATCGACTGAATAATGTTTGGGTTATTTACTATATTGCTCCAATAGGAATAAAAACATATTTTTCAGCATAATACTTTCAGAGGAGGATACTTTTTATGGAAAGGTTAACATCAGCGCAAAGTGGGCCTTTTCGTGTCATATGAGCTAATATACTAAGATAGCCTATATATTATAATATATGTGAAAGAAAAATCAATGATTTTATAAATCAGAGAAAAGGAACAGTATATAACCCCTTTATGGAACAAACTTATTCCTGTCAATTTGGACAATTTAATTTTGTTTATTTGTTTTATTGTTTTTATGTTTTTTCTTTTTCCAAATTTTAACATTCGTTTTTTGGCAATATTATGATTAACAATAACGCTAAATTACAGATTTTACAAGAAGAAGCATGACACTCTATAAAAGAACACAATTTGTATTTCCCTAATCAATTTATCATCATCTTACTTTGTAAGGAACGAGACAGTAATATAACGTATTTCGTGTCAAATTGCTCAACATACAAGGGATATTCATGTGACTCTGTATACCCCAGTTTAATTAATCATAGGGCCTATACTTGCGTTTTTGGTTTTACACTTTATAACAACAGGGCATACGCGGAAGCGGAGCATCCAACATAGGCCAAAAACCAGTCAACTACCAAAAACACTTCTTCGTATTGGTATAAATAATGTCCGTATTATTTTATTGTGTACTACATGCAGGCCTATATACATACTGCATTGTATACTACATTCTTCCAGAATGTACATCGATCACCAAAAATTAAGTTTCACGGTTTGCTTATAGTTTCCCGTAGTTCTTAATCTCTACAGTGGAAAAAGATTGATGTCGTTCTGAAGGATGCAATGAAGACTTGTTAGTGGTTTCCTTTTGGCAACGCCTGTAGAAGACCTCCCAATTCTGTCTGTCATAGCTCCTGCAAATCTTATGAGGAACCTTCAGACGATCAAGCTCGCCACGAAATGTGATGAACCTGGAAGTCTAATCCCACCACCACCACCAACATTGAGGATCAGAGAATTCCCGGAATCACTTGCTACCCAGTCCATGACACTGCAGTCACAGTATCCCCTATCTATCATCTTGGATCATGACCGATGGTTTGAGCAATGGTCACCCTCTTTTGCCTAAAGCATTGTTGTGGACCAGCCCATCTAGCAAATAGCCCAAAGGCTGTGACCATGATAGGAAAGCATGGGTCAACCTCAACAGACTCAGAACTGTGGCGTTGGTCGTACAAGAACTTCCTTCACAAGATCGGATTAAGAACCATCCCAAACTGCGTTGTGGAGAGCACAAACCATAGCACCTCATAGATGACTGTGAGGTTTACAAGTCCCCAGGAGGAATCAGGCCTGATCAACCTGGATGAAATGAAACTATCAGCTGGTTAGGGACGGATCTTCCAATGTGATTTTGGACTTCACGAACTAACGAATCGAGTGAAAGAGCCCCTGGGTTTGACGAACTCGCATATAAACTCAATAGATTAGTATCGACAAGACTGGAGAAAATAATCAATAGAACTAGCAAAGCATGGTATTGAAACACGGATGTGGATAATAATGCTCATTAATCGAGAACTCCAGGAGTAAATCCATTAGAGCCCTTTCACATCCTTTAAACCATAATTTTCTTCGGGAAAAAAATGGATTTGATGAGCCCTTCTTAATTCGACGACCCAAATTTAGGATTTGAGACTCTCAAATGGCCTCACAGTAGGTAATTGTTAGATTTGACTCTCAAAAGGAGTAAAGGCTAGGCATGATTGTTCGATTTGAGGAGGAGACCCTCAAACCAAAAACCATCTGTTAGTTTGCTTGCTCTAAAATGTGTTTTTACCGGCCAGTTAAGTACCTGGGTTGTGTGTATATATATCTATATACAAGCTCCCAAAATAGAAAGTCTATTGCTTTACCATGTTTTGCTACAGAAATCATGTGGTTGCACATAATGTATGTTCTGAATTGGTATTGGGCCGAATTGGTAATGGGCCGAATTGGCTGGGGGACCGAATTGGGAATGGGCCGAAACTGGGTGGGCCGAATCGGGGAAGGAAAGCGGCCTGGGGCCGGATTGGAAACTGGGCCGACTTGGACGTGGGCCGAATTGGAAATGGGCCGAAATGTCCCGACACGCTGCCCATCATATTCAGTTGATGGTCGCCGACATCAACGATATCATGTAGATTTTGAACCAATTTTGGGGAGACTACTGCGTATGTGCACTGGAGTTCATAATGCATAAAAACAAGTACACACGATTCACGCATTGCATGATCATTGCATGGCTGGAATTGATTCTCGGAAAGAATTCAAACATACCGCCAGCGTGAAGTGCGTTAATTTAATTGATGGATAGGGACAGCGAAAACATGCGATTGTGAGATGGTCAAAGTACACGCTGAATCACTGCGAAGCTGGCGGTGCTTACACGGGGTGTGTGTCGACTGTCCGAGAAAAGAAAATTCTAACCAACCTTATAATTGCTATACTATATGGCTAGTTTACTCTTACTAGGATGTCAATGAAAAATTTGAACTTTCAGATAGGGGATCAAATTTTTATGCAGAAATGGAATTCTTGGCTTCCAAAGTAAAATGACACCAAGTATCCCCAACGGCACCGGTAAAGCGGGGGGGTCCGAGATATGAATTTTTTAGACCGCAAAATTGGTGTCAATTTCTGCCGCAATACGGCCCACCAAAATTGGGAAAATAGCAAAAATTTGCATATTTAGAGATGTGTTAAAAGTGTTAATTAAACATTAAGATATTAAACTTATTTTTAAATATTTCCCATCTACAATTGACACTCAAGAAATAAAAACGAAACACAAGATTAAAATACTGTCATTTTTGTTTTTGAAGTCCGACATGACGTCTTTTGTTCAATTTTGCTAATGGACCGAGCCGCATTTATTCTCGAAAATGACTAGTCCAGTCATTAATATGCGTACATGCCTGTAAAGCTGCATTAATTAATTTTATCAGCTCATATTTAATATCAAACTTATCTAGAAGCTACTCCATTCAGTTGGTTACCAACTTAAGAAGATATCAAATATGCAAATGAGATGCATATTTAATTTACCTTAAGTTACAGTGCCTATGGCGGAAAATAGCTCATAATATGCGTAAATGCCGTAAAAGCTTAATTAATGACATTTATCAGTCTTCACATAACTCAATATTTCCTATTCAAAACAATAACTATGTAAGCAAATAAATTCAGTTGGTTACCAAATTAGAAGATTTCAAATTATGCAAATGAGATGATGAGATGCTATATTTAGTTTCCTTACAGACCATGCCTATGGGGAAAATACCCTCAGTAAATATGCGTAAATGCCATAAAAGATAATAATGACTTTTATAGCTCATATTTAAAATCAATAACTATGTAAGCTACATCCATTCAGTTGGGTACCACACTTTAAAAGATTCAAATATGCAAATGAGGCATTAATTAATTTTCCCTTAAGTACAATGGGAAATAGATCAATAAATCAGAGGGAGTAAGATTATCAGTTGACACTACATGCGCAGCGCACATCCATGAAAAACAAGCAGGGAGCTAAGTACGCACACAGAATTGGTGCGAATTA
>JAMKCH010046718.1:0-12053 GCA_023653785.1 Ophioderma brevispina
TGGTTTATAACCTGCCGGTCGGGGTTTGCAAATTTGTTATTAATTCTTATGTTGATACTTCAACAATAAGGTCAATTTAAAACGTTGGGGTAAATCCACAACGACAAGTGTAAACTCTGCAAGAACAGGGCTTACCCTTCATCAATTCTTATCATGCTCTATTCTCTCGAACAAGGGCAGGTCACTTGGGCATCAATAATATTCTGCATTACACTGTAAAAACGATGATGACCGGTTTCCAATCTTTCCAAAGATAGCAAAATATTTTGTGATCTTTAAAAAATCGTGTAGCAAGGGGGTGGCTTCAAACCATTCCATTGGTCGTTACAGTCACGGCCCCTTATCCCTGATTCTGTGTGTTCTGGAGGTCTGCAAGAGAAGCTGGCATCATTGAACTTACGGTGTCCTTTGAGCTTAATGTCGACCAAGCCCACAATAGAAAATCTGACAAATATGCAGCTCTTGTTGCTGATATCAAAGCAATGATTTGGAGTGTGAGTGATAGCTCGAGAAATTGGTAGTCAGGGGGTATCTCTCTCCCAACAACCTTGCTAGGCTGAAATGTATTCTCAAATTGTGCAATATCCCACACTTTGAAAAACTTTCGGGACAATATTAGACAAACTGGCAATCTATCATAATTTCTATCTGTCATGCCACCAGGAACTACCTGGGACAATTACCCAATTCTTAATGTGCAATAATTATTAATTTCTGGGCTGGGTCCCTGGATGGTTACCCCTTTCTTTTATTTGTTAGGTTTGTTAAGTCATTCATGTTGGTCACCTGTTTAAAATTTTCCCTGCGTTCATACACTAAATGGTGAACTGTTAGCGGCAGTTTTACATGTTTTCCTTTATTGTTGATTTTTATCGTATGTATGGGGGGTTGTTGAAGCTTCTCGCGGCGGCCCTGTTATGTCACATCACCTGTTTTGGGGACTAAACTAATTCAACCACTTAACGGAGAACAGTATAAGGAAAAAAAATTATGACAATATACGCTATTAAAAAATAAATGAACAAATATCGGGTGGTTTCCATGGAAAAACGGAATTATACTAACCATAAAAAGAATTAAAACTTTGTAGACCACGCGATATTTGAATTGCGTAGTGTATGTGGGATATGTATATGTGTTAAGCGATACTACGGACAGAGTAGCGTCATACACATTCTCAAGTGACGCTTTCATAATATGCATTTCCTATGCATGTATGACGCAAAAGTGCCGACAGTATCGCATAACAGTTATGACAATAGCGCCAATTTTAAATACCGCATGGTCAGGGACCAGATGGTTTTAATTCATTGTTATGGTTAATATAATTCCGTTTTTTTCGATGATGAAACCACTATTATGGTCAATAATTATTTATAGAGTAGTTGTATAATATTATGCTTGTGCGTGTTTCCTTTAAGTCCAAACATGTGTTTTTAAAACACCACAGTGAACACCTTGAAGACCCACCCTCAATTCTAGGCGGCTTAGCTACTCACAGAGGACAAACTTTCCTTATGGGCAAGCACCAAAGTAGGTATACTGAAGCTGAACGTTGAGGGTCTCACCCATTGCTAAGCGTGGTGACATCCTCTTACAGCTCTCCAGGGAGGAAAGGACCGTGAATATTCCATCTTCCTCCAAGAAACTCACCTGTGAATTGAAAAGAGGAAGCTTTGCAATCGAAGTTTTGACCTTATTTGCTTCATTCCGCACAAAAAGCATAGGGATCGTTCCTAGTGAAGCAAAGCAAAGGCATACAATGAGATCAACCCTGCCATCTTCAATGAATTCGCCGTTCCAGTGGATAAAATTTGAGCTATGGGCACCCACTTCACCCACATCGAATAACCACCTCCAGCTGAGGCAGACTTCCAATTCCCTTCCAGTAGTTCCGCGGAGCTCCTTCGTCTGAGGAGAACTTCAGACGTCAACTGTAGAAATACCGCATGGGGGATATTCCAACATTGACAAGAATGGCAAAGCGGCTCTTGAATGGATTGAAGCCCAAGGACCTCCAACTGCTGTTTGATAGAAGGATTCCACTACTTTCTATTCAAGCAGTCATGGGACATGGACCTGTCAGGAAACTGTCAACAGTCACCAGCGACATTCGATCTCGCTGTTCCAGAACGGTCCTCCCTAGATTTCCTAGTTCAGGTCATTGCCCTATCTTAGTCACCAGTGACATCAACGGTCACGATCTTCAGCCTCTACAGAAAGAGATGGAATTTCAGGGAAAGCAACTGGTCCAAGTTCAAACTACTCACCAGCGAACTGTCGCCACGCTGCCAGACCCGACTTCATCCAACTCACGATGCATGTCTGCCTTCTGCTCCATGCTCCACCAAGCACCCCGCTAAACAGTCCATGTCCAAGCAGGCAGAAGGATCCCTACACCCCCTGTTGGGAAAAGAATGCGAAGAGTTATACAAAGTGTATTGTAAATACCAACTGCGATACTGAGAGAATAGCAAAGGCAACCAGCACTGGAATCTGCTTGGCCAAAAAGAGACGCCCAGGTGGGAGGAGGAGATATCCAATATCACTTACCCACTCAGCCGCAAGACTGGAACACCTCAACAAGCGCATCGGGCCGTCCTGTCCACTAAGCAGTGTCCTGTCTCTGCAAACTCCATCGCATTCATACTTGTCAACAATGGAAAGTGGCAAGACCACAACTCCACAGCGAAGCCCACTTTCGTGCTGTTAATGCAGAGATTAAACACTATTCCAAACCTCTCCCACCGTCACGCCCCATTGTCCCCAACCAGGTCACGTGTACGATGAGATTCACCGAAGCCAATTAAAGTTTCTCAAGAAGGGAAAGCTCTGGCCATGACAACATCCATACAGAATTCTTGAAGAAAGATGGAACCCGAAGCTGTGCAATGGCTTCAACTCTTCCTTTCTACTTGCATGGGAAACGTCAACTATCCCTCCAGATGAAGACTTCAAAGGTCCCATTGCATCCTAGTCCCAAGAAACCAGCAATGACCAAAGAGTTTACAGACCCATCTCGCTACTGAATCTCACCATCTATAGCTTGCTTGATCGACTGAATACTCGCAGATCATGATACGGTCGACGCAAATTTACCCCGCACCCAACGGCATTTTCGAAGAGGTAAATTGAAAAGTTAACCGAGACTTACCTTTAGGTGAGTTGAAGGTTGACTGGAATTCTCTGGTGCCCCCGATGACAAGAAGGAAATACGTGAGATAGCAAACGGAACCTCCACCATCCACTTTTAACATACATAGGTTAGGCCCAGCCATAACCTTTATAAGCAATAGCTTTTTTGTGTTTTTTTTTTTTTTTTTTTTTTTAAATTAATGAATTAAAATGGAAGTCTTAACCACAGGGTGGTGGGCATGTAATTTCCTTCTTGTCATCGGGGCACCAGAGAATTCCAGTCAACCTTCAACTCACCTAAAGGTAGTCTCGGTTAACTTTTTCAAATTCTCGGTGCTCCCAATGGCAAGAGGAATCCTGGTGAGATTTCAAAGCCACTGGGCCGAACCTATTTCCCCCGTCCCCTTAACTCCCAACATACACTATTAATAACATTTTTCCTTTGGTTTAATTTTCCTCAAAGAAAACCAACCTACAAAGGTCTTAAGTTTTTTTATCTCCGCCCTCATCTAAATTTTAGCATTCACTCAAAACTGGTGTACTGCCAACTGCTGTTTATAATTTTATGGGCTAGCCCTTTGGGGGCTCTTGCTTAGTTGATGTCTGATAAAACCCTATTTGTTTTATGTTTGCTTCAGGGTAATTTTATTTCCTTATTCCCTGCTAACACTGCTTTTGCAAATTTAGCTTGCGAAACAATACGCCTTGTTGTAGTATGTGGCAAACGTCCTAGCGTGGTCCCCCCAGTTTTCAGAATTTCATCTAAGGCAACGCCAGAGGCACTGGCCTTAGAGGTACTTGCAAGCCCGGATACTATGTGCTTTGTAAGCTTGTCCACATCTACACCTGGAATATTGCATGAAGTGTCTTAATCCACCTTGCAACTGTTGCTGAGCACACTTTTTTTTGTGGGTTTTTGATTAGCGATAAATAGATTGTGTTTGGGGGGGGGGGTTTTGTTTCCATGAGCACGTAACGATTTTGTTCTAGCCCAGATACTCCTAGCGCAACATGAACCACCAAATACCCTTACTAACAGGATAGGCTTTGTTCTACAATTGGTTCCTTATATCCAGGCCTACTCTGTTTTCCCAATCTGCACTGCCCAATGTGAAACAGTACTTGTTTTTCCCTACTGTCATTTTTTGTACATTCACAGCAACAGTTGTTTGTGATCTTGCTGCAGCAACAATGGCAACCAAAGCTACTGTTTTTAGAGTAAGTCCTTTAAAGTGAAGTTTTTGCCACAGTAACATGCTCCGTATCTCCGTAGCAACTTATCTACATCCCACGTTTCTGTGTACGTGGGGTTGGGGTCTAAGGTTATAACTCCCCTTCAGAAATTTTGTAACCCATGGGTGTGCGCCAATTGGGGGAACAAAACCTTTTTTTGTACATAATAATCTGCGACAGAGCACTTCTACTGTGTTATTGCACTATAACTCAACCCACTATCAAAAAGTTCTGTAAGGAAGTTCTAGCACCTGGGTGACATTGCCTGCCGCTATCATCTGCTTTGAAACAAAACTGGTGCCATTTTCTAAAGTAGATGTTGTGTATTGTTTTATGTGTCCCCTCTTCGCCATGCGGCGAGCATGATAGTGGTAGCCCTTCTTGATACTTCTTGTTTTTCTAAGCGTTTCCGATGTTGTTCGCCGCAACTAGTTGGTTAAAGTTCTCTTTCTTAATGGGTGGAGTCTTTCGCTGCCTGGCAGACGAAGAAGATTGTCCGTCTTTGGTAGCAGTATGGGGTCTTGTACTAGTAAGCTTTAAAGAATTTGTGAACCATCCTTTGAGTTGGGCACAACGGGAAAAATTCACAATGCTTGAGCGCATTCTTGTTCGATCCTTCTGAAGGCAATGCCCCTAAAATGCTGAAAGGCGGAAAGATATAGCTGTAAGTGTCATGCCACGATCTAGTGAATGCATCTACAAATGCTGCATGTTGGTCTCTTAACCAAGACACATACTGTTCGCACTTTGCATTAAGTCTACTTGCAAACAAGTCTATTTGTGGCTGCCCCAAATGAGGCCACTATTTCCACGAAAAACTTTGTCATTCACGGACCACTCGGTCCTGTCATTAAAATTCCTGCTTGCAAAGTATGCCTCTTTGTTTTTCAATGCCAGGTATGTGTGCTGCTGAACCCACATTCCTCTTTCTAGACAACCATTGCCAAATATCTTCCGGCTAGTAATTCATTCTCGTTGTTTTCCCCCATATGATTTATATATGATACTGCAGTGGTTGTTATCAACAAGCAGCTGAACGTGTTGGTTCTGTATGTTATCTTTGTATGACTTTAACGCCAAGTAAGTGGCGAGCAATTCACGGTAGTTTTTTTATATGCTGGTTTTGTTCTAGTGCACTCCATCTACCCCTGTTGATTCACCATTACAGTTGCCCCCCATCCAGCTAAGGAGCATCTGTAGTTTATTTATCACTTGAGGATTTTCCCTAAGGATCTCTCTCTTTTGGGTCAGGTAGAAATTCCCACCCACCATGCCCCCTAGTTCTGCCTTCATTTCATTTGTAACATGCATCATTGTGTCATAATTTCCCATATTTTCCGTTAAGGGCTTCGTTCTCGGCCCCCTCCAAGTTCTAATATGAAAAGGGGGCCCTGGTTTCCACCCCCTGAAATGCGGCTTTACAATCCATGCCTAGAATTCCTTGCTACATATTCTTATCGTGTCAGACTTTTTATCTTTTAGCTTTTGGTCATTCCTGAACAACTGCGCGTGTTTTTTCTTCAGTTAATGTTACCTGCATTAGTTGGTCAGAGTCATGATGAAGCCAAGGATAAGATTTATTTTCTTACTGGGTGTAAGTTACAGATTTTTCATAGTTCACTGTGAACCCAATTCTCTAGCTAGTTTTTTGTTTCAGTGATTGTTCCAGTAACTCTTGTCAACACCGCTAGTAACAGATTGTTCAATTCGATGTACCCAGTAATATGTGGTCCTAGCTTCCGTAATGCAGCGTATACTGCTTCATCATTTTCTGTGTATTTTTCTGGGGGCACACGCTAAACCCATTAGGCAAACAGGCAAACTGATACAATTTACTGTCCCATATAACCTTAGTATTTTCTAAAGTCCTGTTGTGTAACTGGTCGCAGTAGTATGCAGCTTTATGTCTATTACTGCCCTGCTACAATCCTTTTGTAACTAGCTTTAGGGCCGACTCGAAAGTCTCCATTTTGAAGTGATGATATTCTACACTAGCGTTAAAACTCTTTCAGGTTAAAATAATTCCTATATTTTCCACTTTTCTTTTCTCATAAAATTCCTGAGATGAACTCACCATCTTCATGATTCCTATCTTCTACACTTGCTTGTTAAAGAGTTCATCTATTTTCCTTACTTATAATCACTTTCTCTTTCTCATTGCAATACATGTCTCGTTTCTTTCCTATCTTTAACTTGGTACCTCCCCCTGTTCAAACTCTATGGTACACCTGTGATGTCTGGATAATTTTCTAAGTCTGAGTAATGTTCAACCACTGGGATCTATATTGTTTCAGTTTGCCTGCAATAAAACTCTGTGGGTGTTCTGACAAGGGCATTGTTTTAGTAAGCCTAGAAATATTCCTAGGCGAGTTTATTTCCTGTCTTACCTCACCTTGATTCCTTTCGGTTGGGTCCTACGGAGGTCGCTCTTAGGCGCTCCTCTTGCTCTGCCCTTGATACATTGAGGTTGCCATGTTGTAACCCCAGGTCTTGGGCCTGACGCCCGGTGCGTAACCATAGTGCGGGGGCGCTCTGCCTCTGCCGCTCATCGAGGCGCGACCCTGCCACGTTAATGGCTTTGATGCTATTAGCATATCTGTTGTCGTCCCCGATTCTCTTTATGTTTCTTGAATATTTCTCCAAAGAGGTAGGATGTGTGTTCAATACTTGGTGAACACAAGTGGGCGTAACGCCACTCAATGTCAGGTTTCAAGAGCTCACGTCTCCTCATGCCAGCTAATGGTATGCATGGTCCTAGAGGCTATCCCCAACGCCCGCACTAGTTATTTCTTCTGTGCTTGCTGTTGTTTCGGATTATTTGTCATTCAAATCATGCTGGCAAAGGCTGACCCCTGTCCTTGGCTAATGCCGTTTGTATGACTTGCAGTCTCTCATCGAAGGTTCTGGTTTGTTTATTCAGTAAGTTTCCAGACTAGTTCATTTACCTTTACTTCAAGTAAGATAGGGCAATTTTTCTGGTCGTCATTTTTGCGACCAGTTCCTTAAACTGTTCTTTATTGAGGCCTCCCTTGAATACACTATTTTGCATGTCAGCGATCCCTTGATCAATACTGGCTGCAAGTTTCTGCTGATCTCTCCTGTAGTTGTTCCACTTCTTGAATTTAGTGGCCTATGTTGGATTCACCTAGGTTGTCAATCTTGGCATCAACTCCTTTGCCCGCAGCATTATCGGAGGCTTGAGCCACATTTGGTCTCAAGTCTAGCGCCTGTCTTTTTGGTTGGTGCTCTATTTCCAAAGACTAAGGAATCATACTCATCGTTGATTGTAGTCCTTCTGATATTGGTAATCCCGCCTCACTGCAAGGATAGCCCTGATCAACCCATAGTCATATGGGCTGTACTGATTCATATTTTCCCCTGATCCTATGCTTCCATCATCAGGATTTGCATATTGTTTCAGTTTCGCTGGCACTGTATTACTATACTCTCTATAGCTTGTTCCAACTCTTGCTTCTTTTGTTGTTGTTTCCTGGATCATTTTGTGTTCTTGTCACTTTTTTCTGGATGTCAGAAACCGCCTAAATAAGATCAAGTTTCTCATTTTTCCTTATTCTTTTTGTATGGCGATCGGTCTACGACCGCGCTTTGGGCTAAACCCTCCGAACCTTCTTAGCCTTGGGTCCGCTTTGATTTCCGCCGCGCGAGTTTCCGACTTTCTTTGCTGCCATCCCCAGCGGGGCGGCTTTTTGGTTTAGTTTTTTTTGCACTGCTAGACATCGCGGTCCAGCTGTATTACTCTTGTTTCTTGTAGTTGCAAGATTCTCCTTCCCTCAAAAAGTCTATTTTTCCGAATGTATTTTGCCACGCAAAATCTCAATACATATGATTGGTGGGCGTACGTTTTGCTATCTCACGGGATTTCCTCTGCCATTGGGAGCACCGAGAATCAACAACTGATTCAGATAGCAGACTAGTAATGGACATCGGGGGGAGACAGCCTTTCCAGAAGAAGCATAAGTTTGGAGCAGTCTTAAGACCTAACTGCTTGTACGTCAGTCTGGCATCGAGTCTCTACTCAGCTACTCAAAATCTTCCCTGATGTCAAGCTGTCAAGTTCATTATGCTGCTCATCCAAGACCTTTCGTCCTGGAGACATCAAATGGGTAATCCAGTAGAAAGCGCAAACTTCGAATGGTGTCCACAAGGTTCTGTCCTGGCACCCATCTCTTGCCACTTAATGCTCAGATATGCCAAGGGGAGATTCTTCGCGGTACTCCTACGACAGACGGAACGGACACTTGGAATAGCTGCTGGTTCCTTAGTCCTTAGAAACAGTGCTGCAGTAAGACCTAATCACTTAAGCCAATTCTTCCACCGATGGCACTGAAACTAGCAAACCCAAGACCGTCAGCTCTGTTTTCCACCTGCAAATCGATGCCGCAAAAAGATCACTCTAGACATCAATCTAGATGTTTTTCTTGCAGAAAAACTGTAACATGACCCAACATCGAGTTCCTTGGCGTCACAATGGACCGCAGCCTTACTCTCAATCAACACACCAAGGCACTCGCTGCCAAGACGCAGTCTCGTGTCAACCTCCTCAGGAAGGCTCGAAGGAACTGGATGGGGTGCATCTTTTGACACCTTACATACATCAACTGTGCCTTGGCATACTCCATTGCTGAATACGCTGCACCAGTATAGAGTCACAGTGTACATTTCACACAAGATTGATGTCGTTCGGAATGAGGCAATGAGATTGTTAGTGGTTGCCTTTTGGCGAGCCTGTAGAATATCTTACAATCCTGTATGCATAGCTCCTGCCAAACCTTAGGAGGAACCTTCAGACGATCAAGCTCGCCAAGAAATGTGTTGAACATGGTAGCCTAATCCCTCCACCAAACACTTGAGGATTCAGAGAATTCACGGAATCACTTTGCTACCCAATCCACGACACTGCAGTAACAGTTATCCCTATCGACAATCCTTGATCAATGGTATGATGGTATGAGCAATGGTCATCCTCTACTTTAACCTAAAGCAGTTGTGGACAGCCCATCTAGCAAGATCAAAGGCTGTGCCTTGATGGGAAAGCATGGGTCAACCTCGGCGGACTCAGAGCTGGCGTTGGTCGTACAAAGATACTTCCTCACAAGATCGGAGTAGAAATTTCACCAAACTGCGATTGTGGAGAGCCACAAAAAATTAGCCACATCATAGATTATTGTGAGGTCTACAAGTCCCCCAAGAGGAATTCCAAGCCTGATTAGAACCTGGATGATGAAACTATCAGTGGTTAAAGACGGATCGTCCACTGTGATTTTGCACTTGCACTCACGAACGAACGATCGTATGTATAATTCTTGAATAAAGTGATGTGAATATATTTCAACATCATAAAAAGCCTTACTTTTACATGGATTTAGCCTATAAGGTGCTAGTACTTTAGGGATTTTTTGTTGATGCATGAAATGTCTTGTGGTTCTTAAAACGTTTGAATATGGTTCAGTACAGCCTACAATAGGACACATCAATGCCTTGTGGGATTGATTCAAAACATCCACAGATCACAAATATTTGCAATGAAACAGTATCCATATATCCACTGACCCCTTATCTAATTCAGCTGTTGATTTTGTCTGCATGAAATGCCCACAGGGATATCATCACTTCTTGCTTATCTATTGCATGCCTTGCTCTAAACCCACAACAAAACTGTTTGTGCTTGTGTGTGTAGCTGCAACTTACCATGATGCATGTATAACACTGTGTGAAAAGGCTATGCCATGTAGACCATGCCTCTGATGAGACATGTCACATAACATATGCCACTGAAGGCTACACCTTAGCAAGAGCTATGCAGTGTAATCATTGAGATAGCCCACAGTGTGGGATTGTGGGGCAGTAAGCATCAATACACAACATGTTGTGGGCCAAATGAATGCTAAAAGGGAACAATGACAAAACATGGTCCAGAAGGTGGCCTGAAAGGAACTAAGTATATTTGGTGCCTAATGGTAACATGAGGGAGGGGCATCGCTGACATCAACATGCAAGCTGAATCACACAAACTTTTCAAACATTTGTGTGAGCTGGACCATTTTTCTCACTCCTTTGCATTTGAGAGATGGCATCATATATCTTGGAGTTGAGTGCACACCTCCACCCATCTGACCAATGTCCATCCAGCATGGAACTGCCCTCTCTAGGTAATTTCAGGGAGCTGACATCATATTGAAGGTTCCAGTTGTTAACTAATGAAGACTGCAGGAGGAGGAATGTAAGACCTGAGGTATAAATAAATCAGACAGTTTGTGTTACAAAAACAAATGTGCTACTTGAATTTCAACAAAGACCAATCTGGTGTGAATATCCTTCAACTGCCCCACCACCCCACCCCCTCCTCCTCATCATCCTCACCTCTTTCACATCATGTTCCTACCTTCGTCCCTTGTATGACATCCACCACATCATCTTAGCATCTGTTAAATAAGACACCATCATCTCAACAGACAAGGCAGTGTTACCACTACTTCGCGATCCCAATCTAAGATTGAGCTCTAGGGCAGGGTTCATTTCATCCATAAACACCTGTATCTTCTTCTTCTTGTAACCTGAATATGGAATGAGTATAACATATAATGTGTAATCTTCTTGTATTAGTTATTCATCTTTATAAAGTAATATTCAATTCTATTTTTGCCTATGAACTGTAATGTGGAAGTAAATTTGAATTTAAATACTGCTTGTTGGATTTACCTGTATTGAGTGTCCCTCACTTCCCACTGATAACCAAGTTATCACTTGCATTTCTGTTTGTTTTGTTAAATAGCCAAATAAATCTTGGAAGTGAGTTTGAACTATACAGTTTGCCCAATACCCACAACTTAAAATTCAAATAAACATCCCATGAGCCTCAAGTAAAACATACTAAGTCCTGTTTCAAACAAAAACAAACATACTGCTTGTCAGTACTGTTCCAACTTACCACATACACAAGTTATTTTTGCTTTTCAGTGTGTTATAGCACTGTGCTATTATGCATTGTAACAGCGGTGAGGTTATAATCCTCATACAAAGAATTATTTGGGGTTTAATCTACAGTTTTATCAAGTTCTTGAAAAAGTGTCAAAACAGGCATTTACATAACTAGAATTTTACAGTCTCGGCTTGCGTGCTCGCTAAATTCATAGCCTAAGCTGTGGGCCGCCAGCTATTTCAACTTGACCTCACACGACCTTTGACATTGGATTGACCTTTGACCTATCAACAAAAAGGGATCCCATGTTGCCACTATGCATGAGTTGGTTCCAATATGAACTTTCATCTGTTTGAAGTTCAATTGAATGAATTTAAAAAAAATTAACTTTTAGTGACAACACAATCCACACACAAACACACAAATCCACACACACAATGGATTGCTAAGTGGTCTAGCTGGCGGCCACAATTATAACAGAAAAAATAAGCGTCATGTATTTATGTAATTACAATTCTGTGAGATCAATGCACTTGGTCTCTAATAAGAGGCAATGAATTTATGGATATTTTCATGCCTGCAGTGAGTCTTATTACTTAAAGTACTTTAGGTTGATTTTTGCCAGACAAAGGACTTGTAAATTACATTATGGGATACCAGCTGTGACCATTTGACTTGAATTAATCTACTAAAGGTGTACGGTCCAACAATACATTTATACCTCATTAATGGCCACTTTGTGATT
>JAMKCH010046719.1:0-14318 GCA_023653785.1 Ophioderma brevispina
ATTCTCACAAATGTGGATATTTTCATTACATACCAAGACACTAGGGCCATTGGCTTTGCAGTCCAAGTCGAAAGTCAAGAAACATATGGTAAATAAGTTATAAAGGTTTGATTTAAAATCCACATCAATACTGAGCTATCTTTGGAGAGAGAGAGCGAAGAGGGAGAGAGAGGGCACTAACGATTTGATCTATAATACCAAAAGTCCCAACAGTTCAATTATTATTCTTTTTTATTAAATTATAACATTTGCATCTATACGTTCTTAAGTCTCTCATTTGTTTTTATTCGTGTCACATGTAAGAGTCTGGTTTCAATGTAAAAATAGGTTATGGGTGTTTCCATCCATCTCTTCTTTGCGATGGTGAAACACTTTGTTTGGATGAATCGGAATGAAGAATGATTGTGGTAATTCTAGCGTGAAGTGATCGTATATCCACCGTGTTATTAAATTCGACCTACATTTAATGTTACAAACATTTCCATCATTTACAAAAAAAAATAACACCAAATCAAACAAACAAAGTAAACAAAACGAAAACAAACACACAAAAAACAACAAAAACAAAACAAACAGAATCAAAAGAAACACACAAAAAAATAAAACAAGTTATACATCTTTTTTTTCCAGATTTCGTGTGCACAATGTACTGATGGGGTTAATATCAACTTTCGCAAGGCGAAACGCAAAACATAACTAGTACTTCGTACCCCAAACCCCTATCCTAGGGGTCGTTCTATTGTACATGGATTATACAACTTCCTGTGAATTTTTTCATATTCCATTGATATTCATCCGACGTTAAGGACATACTGGCTAAAAACAAGATAACATCACACGGATGTTCGCCAAATAGATTACCGTTTGAAAGTACCATATGCTCCCAGTTATTACGATTGCAAGTCCAACCAGCTGACGATTTATTTCGAGAGAGGAAAGTTTTTCCAGAACGCTTGCACCGAGAAGCCTTTTACGTTAAGATAGCTGCTTATATCGTGCAATAATATGTAATGTTGATGCATATTACCATTAAAAAGTAGTTAAAAAGTCCATTATCACCCATCATTAACGAAATGTGGCACAAACATCTTTTAGAATCCTAATCAGCTATAAGAAAACCTTCTCCTTGAATGTAATCTTCGCGACACGAGCCGATATTTGCATAACAATGCGTAGTTTCGTCGGCCGCGTCAATATTGACTATTCACTTCTGGACTTTTGGAGAATTTGGCATATACGTTGTTTTGTACTACTCTAAAATTCACCAAATTGCAACCTCAAAGTGCTTAATTGTAAAATATTATTAACAATTGTGATGTACCGGAAGTATTTGTTTGAATCTGTTTCTTCGCAGCCCCATAGCATCGGATCTGAATTTTGTAAGTATATTCGCCGTTTCACATAGTGACGTATTTGTGCGACGTATTTTTCATTTTCACGTCTAATTGGTACTTTTGTCGTTTTCACATAGTGACGCATTTGGGCAAACGCGTCACATAACAACTTGGTATTTTACGATCTATTTTGTTTTATTTTACACGTTGAAATATCTATTTTATCGTTTTCACTAGTGGACGTATTTTATGTATCATCATGTTTTCGGTAGCAAAAATAATTGGAAATTGATTAGTAAAATATATTTTAATTTAACTTATTTTTGGCGATTTTCCATTAGGTTTTTAATTAAAATATATGGTTAAATTAACAGTATGGAGCAATTAAATCGCAAAATCTTCAAAGCCGGGTTTTCCTCGAAATGCGTATTTTGGCAATTCGTCGTTGCGTGCGCGAACTACGTTGGAGGTACCGAAATACTTAGGTGTCAAGTCCCCTCCTTTCGTAGTGCCAAACTACCAGGATTACGGCAGAGTAAAGGGTCTGGAAAGGACACGCTATTGATGTGTAAGATGTTTTCACGTGTAGTGTTAAGGCATAGCACAACGTCACTGGTGTATAATATACTGTATATATCACATCGTTAACGTGCATCTTGCACAGCGCCCGCCATGTTGAATCACGGTCAGAACGTAATTGAGCCACCACTGCGCTAGGAGTTTCAACACATCAAATCGACTGAGCGGGGAAACTCCACTACACACCGTGTCATATAGCGTTGATTCGGAATTTTTTGTACAATGCGGTAGCACTGTAGATTGCGCAAAATCTTTTGGGGGGGCCCCCTAAATTCTTAACGATTTACGCAACCAAAATTATTCACAACTAAATTGTCTATTTAGGTGACTAGTTTATACTCTAGTTTATTTTTGAAAAAAGAACATTTATTTAAACTTTAAAAAAAAAACGATACATACAAGCCTTTTCGTGAATTGCCACTTCGTCTAATATCAATTCGTCTAATATCCAGATAGTCTAATTCATTTTTTGTTGTCTAAAAGCCAGAGTCTAATACCCACATCTCCTAATTACATCTTGTCTATTCATTTAAGACTACATACCATTCGTCTAATCACCAAATCGGCTAATACCATTTCGTATAATGCCCAGTGGGTATAATCACTACGTTTATCTACAAACCATTTCGTAAATGCCATTCCGTCTACTACCCATTTGGTATAATCATCATATTGTCTAAAAAACCATTTCGTCTATTTCCATTTCGTCTACTGCCCCTTTGGTCTAATCACCAGATTGTCTAAAACCATTTCGTCAATAACCATTTCGTCTACTGCCAATTTGGTCTAATCACCAGATTGTCTAAAACCATTTCGTCTAATGTCATTTCGTCTACTGACCACGTGGTCTAATCACCAGATTGTCTAAAACCATTTCGACTATTGCCATTTCGGTGGCGTCTACTGCCCATTTCGTCTACTCCTCATTGTCCAATGCATGTATAAACAAAGGGCACCATATTACAATATACACATACACGGAATGACCTGTTGCACATTATTAGTTCCGAATTTCAGACCTTTGCTTTTCTAAACATTGGCCCATTCACACCATTTAAAACATAGTGTGATTTATGTTGAAATGAAGTTGACCTTTCATAATTGTATGCTGTCAAATTATGTTGTTACACAGAACATTGTTGCATGTGAATTTGTTTTTAAAATGTATTTTGGTGTGTGATGCTTCTTTTTGTTTTGTCTTATTTTTATCAAATAAATAGCATATACCACAGCATTCGAGATCTGACTGGCATAGTTTGCCAAACTTGAAAGACTTTCTTGAAAACAGCTTGTTCTAAACTAAAATGGTAAAAGAGAAATACAAAATTATACAAAATATTCAATGAAAGGCTTATCCGTTCATTTCATTTCATTTTGATATTCAGTACTCAAAACAACATCAAAAATTGAACACAGAATAGACATAGATGAGTTAATAATACAGTAAGATCATCATATTGTACATAAAATTAATAAAAATAACCATGTATAAGGTACCAGGAAAAATTATCGCCTGCTTGGGATATGATAATAAACCAGGAGTACCAGGATAGCCAAAAAAGCCTTTAAAAAGGCTTAATTCCATTGGGGTCTTAATGAAACAAGAAACAAAAACCTGATGGAACGCAGCAGCAGACAGGACGAACAAAACAACACAGATGAGGAAACACCACCCAACATGACACCTTGATGCCCAAAAATGATCTAATACCTATCGTGGGGCATGGGGTTACTTCAGCTCAGCAGCTCGCTGGCCTCCTTGAATCAGAAGGAAAGATGCTCCTTCGGTGAATCACGGCCTGAAAAAAAATTGTTGGGTGGGGTCTATATCTGATGAAAAAATAGACCTTTTTACGGGATACCCTTAGTACATCTCGTTCGGCTCCCTAATATTTAGTACTTAGTTCATGCATAACAGACTGTGCGCATTATAGGCCAAGAAAAAAAAAACAACAACAACAAAAACAATTTGTCTCAGAAGACCGCGCGCATTGCCTTAACAATTGTGTTTTGTTGCGTCATATTTATTATTATTATTATTATCATTTTATTTTTAGATTTTTACTCAATTGGAAATCTTAAAAAAAACACTCCAAAAAGGAGAAAGTTTAGCGGCCGAAAAAAAAAATTAAAATGGGTCAAACTGCAATAAAAAAAACATTTTCGCATTTCGCGTTTGCATATATCTTTAAACCCGGCATAATAAGTATAGAAAGTTATTTCAAAGTTAACCCTATCGTGTAACTTAAAGTAGGGTATATAGATGTTTATAAACTTTTAGTTGCCAGCTCATGTTCATATGCAAACCAAAACATCGTGAATAATTGACAAATTAACAAATTCGGGGGGGGGGGGAGGGGGGCATTTTATTCATAGGTGGATATGATGCGTTGAACAAGTACACGCATAAAAAGGGTCCCTTTCAAGTCTGATTTCGATGTACGGGTTGTACATTGACTGTGTTAAAAACAGCAAAATATGGAAAAAACATGTTTTTCTAACCTAAAAATTGTGATGCACGTTTACGGTTCTATAAAAACTGATGAATGAAATTAAAAAAGAGATCAAACATCATAAATATGGTTAAGCAAGCAAAATCAAGACAATAAAGGCTCTTTGATTTTGTAGATTTAGATGACGCAATGCATTGCTATTTGTTTTTCCGGGGCAAAGGGGACTGACAAAAATAATTGTTTAGGGGTATGTGTTCTTTCGTATATGAACCATTTTTGAGGCTTTCTTTCTTGAGGGTTCCATATAGGGCGCCAGGGGGGGGAAAGCTAAGTCACCATTTTTTCTTAGAGGGTAGCAACAGCATACAAATAAAACGATTTTGAAGGATTCAAATTAAAAATCTGTGGTACTTTTTTGTATTTTAAGTTTATTTTGTTCTGGAGCCCAGTTAATAGTTATTTATACTAAGTATAAGTTGGAAGACTCACTTCCTACTTCCTTGTAGCGAGTAAATGCCAATTTGAGGTATTTTATTTTATTTTCATTATTTCTTTGAATCCCTAATACAGAACTGGCAAGACTAGTAATAATGAGTGAAATCTGTTAGAATTCTTAACATTCCTCGGACTTGAACACAAAATCCTAAGAACCAGTTAGTTTACCTTACAACCTGGACAAATAGTTCATAGGACTAATAGTCCCGTCCCCGTCGGACTTGGACATAACTCGTAAGGATCGATATCTATCTTGAACCTTGACACTAGTTCCTCAAGACTTATAGTTCACCGAGGAATGGATTTTACTATATTCCTAAGTACTTGCAGTCCAGGTTGGACATGGACAATTAACCCTAAAAGAGCGATATTCCACCTCTGCTCTGTCGGGTATCAATTTCATAAGGACTAATGTCCACCCATCTCCGGATTTAGAAACTAAATCCATTGGAGATGGACCCACTTGATTTGGGACATGTGCTCAGGCCAGGGTGTGTTGTGTACTCTCCATAAAGGATACCATCTACACACGGCTTTTTTAAAAAAAACCCTTGGCTTGGCTGATTGGAGGATACAAAGATGTCATAATAGTGTAGTTTATTGCATATTAAATTTCTAGCTGGTCCTTGCGTGACAGAAGTACTTGCTGTGGGCAACAGAGGACCCTATGGTACCTGATAGTCCTTGACCTCTTTGAGTTGGGGTACCGTCTGTAGTGCAGATAGATTGAAGATTAATCTTCCTATATTCCTTCCTTTTGGCGTTTAGAATAAATTGCTTATATCTCAACTGTCATTATAACGAAATGGGTTTAGGCCAAATGGGTTTAGAATAAATGGTTTTTAGACCACTGGTCATAGCCGAAATGGGTTTAGACAAAATGGGTTTAGACTAAATGGTAATTAGACCAACTGATCATTAGACGAATGGGTTTAGACAAACATTGGGTTTAGAGACTACATGGTAATTAGAAGCCAACTGATCATAGACGAAATGCCTTTAGACAAAATGGGGTTTATAGACTAAATGGTGTATTATCCAATCTGTATCTATAGACTAAATGGGGTAGACCAAGGATATTAAGCGAAGTGGAAATTAACCTATTGGATATTTAGCCCGAAATGGTTTAGACAAAATGACAATTAGACTCATCTGGTATTCTAGCCAGTGACATAGACTAAGTGGTTCATTAGCCTAATGGCAATGAGCCCCTCTTATTTTAACAAACGGTGTTAGACAAGTGGTTATTAGACGAAATGGAATTAGACGAAGTGGTGATAGACCGCATTTTTCTTACCTTATCTACTGGCCAAATTTCGATTGGCTGCTGTCAAGTCATGCAACACTCCAGGCACTCAAAAATTAGTGAGCCAGGGGTCTTTTTTGTGAGGAACCCATTTCTAAACAAGCAGATGGACCACCTGAATTCGTCGTCGATTTCGCGATAACCAGGGTAACCGCGAAACCGGTTTTTTCATTCCTTGACGAGCCTTTAACACAGCGTTTTGGCTGCTGGGGATCCATGACGTATCCATGTCTAAGAATGCCGGCCAATTCGCGAGGCGGATACGGAATCGGCGGCGCTGTGTCCGAGCAGTACAGATGCTATGGGAGCGTAAATGGTGTGAATTTCCTATATCGAGTGGCTATTGTTGCCGTGAGGAACGTTTTTATTTGTAGTTCGGAGGATTGCAAAAAAACTGCACTTTGTGAAGAAATGGTGACACATCACGTGGTTCCACTTAAAGAGACACCTGGCACATTTGAAAAATAGTGCGCCCTCAAGAATTTTCGAAATCGATATTTTTGCATGGTTGTAAAGCTTTTGTTACATTAGCCCTCACCTGAAATGATTAGACCAAATCAGTCGTCCTTATGGGTAAACGGAACGATTTTAAATTAATGTCGCCGGCGACATTAATTCAGTCAGACTATCGCAAGATGGCGTTTAACACATGAAAGCTCACGCCTATGTATGTTTCCCACGGCCTGCACCCCTGTTTGCTGGTCTGTGACCTATTGTGGTTTAATACCAAATGATACGAGTCTAAATGACATTCATGTAATATACACATTTGTTCTCTTCTTCTTGCGTATGAAGGCAGCAGCTAAATATGGTTTATCGTTGAACCAACTCCCTGTGATTGGTTGGCGTTTTGAGAAACTTTGTCCAACGGTGGACAAAAGGTAGGCACTCATTGAGAATGTGTATCCACCAGTCTTTGATTGGATAACCACATTGGGGGCATAGGCTGGCGATGGCCGCGCCCCCAATCGGTGGCATATTACTATTGTAAGCGCTGACTCCTTGCGAATCCTGGTTTAGGTGACCCATTCCTTGCGTGGGAGAGTGGCTGCCAGGTGGTAGCTCTGTCTTAGGTGTAATATAGAGTTGAGATGGTCTTGGGGATATCTAGCCAGGCAGTATTCCATGTCTGTAAGGGGACTGGAGAGTTTAGCAGCGTTTCGGCATAAAGGTCGGCGAGAGCGCACTTGCGCAGTCTCTGTCTACCGAGTTGTGTGATTCTTGACAGTGTTATGCAGCAGGTGTTGTTGTCCAGCAGGGCCTTATTCACAAGTTTGTGCGTGTGGTGTTCTCTTCCCGATACTGCACATGTGCAAATGCCTGAAATGCCTGGTAGAAATTCAGATGGAGTAGACGGAGGCAACCAGATGATGGTCTCAAGGTGTCGTTTGAGTTACTGTGTCGCATCTTCCTTTTGTGAGAGCTGTTGCACCAGGCTGGGGCGGCATACTCAACAGTGCTGTAGACCATAGCCATGGCAGTGGTGGCGTAGGGTCGTTGTGCTTGCACCCTAAACAAAAAACCCTCCATGACTATCCAGCACGTCGTGCACAGGAGTTTTATTCCTCGAAGATCCCTTGGCGCATACGGTCTCGAGTGCTGCCGCGTAAGTAAGCTGCCGGTCCAGCTTCACTCCCAATAGGTTGTGTAGTATTGTATGGCGAGGTGCTTCCATTGATGTGATTTGAAGCTGGCGATGAGCATCTTTGGTTTTGAGGTGAAGGCAGTAGCGGTGGGTCTTGGCTTCGCTCAAGCTTCAGCCCTCCAGGTCTTGAATATGCTGGCAAGTAGGGCCATGTCTGTAATAAGTGTGCTTTCTACTTCTGTCCAGTTGCTGTCCGAGTTGAGGAGGGCAGATCGTCGGCGTAGCCATATTGTCTAGATGTTTGTTTGCGGTAAATCGCTGATATACAGCAATGGAGCCATACAGATCCTTGTGGTCCTCCGTTCTCTACGACGCAGACGACTTCTCTGCCATCACTGGTCTTGAGAATAGACCTACGGTTTGCAAGCATGTTACATATAATTGTAACAATGTGACGATCTGGGATGGTCCTGAGAAGCGTGAGTGTCAGGCCCTGGTGCCACACGTGTCGTATGCTGCATTAAGGTCCACCAAGATCACGCCTGCCTGCGGCGCTTTTCAAAGCTTTTCCCAATATCATTTGTGAGTGTTACAATCTGATGACAGTGCTCCGGCCACGGCGAAATCCAGCTTGTTCGTCAGGCAGATGGAGATCGACGACGGACTCCAGCCTGGCCAGAATCATCCTCTCAAGGAGTTTGAAGGAATGCACACCGTAGTGATATTGGGCGGTCGTTCTTAGGGTTGTCGACAGCTTTTTTCTGTTTTGGGGAGTGCGATGCTAGTAGCTCTCCTCCATCTTCTTGGGTAGGACTGTTGGTAAGCAACATGTGTAAACACCCTTGAGCCACTCTAGACATCGTGGGCCGCATTGCTTCAGGAACTCTGCTGGTATTATCATGGTGGAGCCCTGGGCCTTTCCACTCTTAGTTGGCTGATAGAGAGGTAAGCTCATCTAGTGAGAAGTATGTTGACAGTTACCCGTCCCTGCCGTGCTCGACGAAGCTTTGTGATCCTTTTTTGACAGAGCGAGTTGTGATCCTATCGAATGTTTCTTGAAACACATTTGCGAGGAGTTGCCTCACAATTGGAGTTTGGCAGTCACTGGACTTTCGATGGTTTGGAAAGTTCTGCCGGGGAGGCGGTTTATAGTCGTCAGGCCTCCTGCTGGAGTGTGTGAAGTCGATTCCTTGGCCCGTCTCCTCCCAGCGCTCATGATGTTTCCTGTCCAAGCAGTTTGTCAGATCTGAAGCCTTGTGAAGCGTCTGTCCCCGGGTTCAGAATCAGAATCATTGTAGAGAATGTTCACATTCCTCAGCCCAAGATGGGATATAACTGCGACGGCAGCCACGGTGGGATGGTCTTGCTTTGGCTATAGTTAATAAAGAGTTTGCCAACAGTGCTGTGTAATAATTGTCCCAGGTTGGAGGAGGTGGTGTCGGGAGGTTAGAGCACTTCTGAATCCACCAGTTCTTGAACTGGTTCCCAGTTCTGACTTGCCGGAAGGCTTTGTTGGTACAGACTTAGCAGGGCTCTCCTGAGCGATCATTGGTGGTTTGGTCGTTGTTGGGGACTATATCGGAAAGCGGTTCGTAGTACCAGTACGGGTGATGGGATAGTTTTCCATGTTTGCAATAGCGAGGTCAGGGTTTGTATACGTATTCCACCTTCCAGAGTTGAAAGGGTCTGGTTGCTTGGGGTAGTGTAGAAGTTGTACCACGGATTTTTGAGGCCCATCCTCTAGGGTAGCTCCATCAGGTTTGGTATTCCTGTAGCCCCCAGGTAATGCTATGGCTATTAAGTCGCCAGCGTAAATGGCAAGGTCCACCATAAGTTGGTAGAGAGTCTGCTGGAGCCGATGGTTAGGGTTGGGCTTGTAGACTTGGTGACATGGACGCCTGCAATTTGGGTCGTTGACCATTCCAGAGTGGAGTCTGCAGATGAGTTGCAATTTGTTTCCATTGGCTGAGTTTACAGCAAAGGTGGTACTACCTTGGTTTTTTTTCAACATTTGTTGATTAAAGTTCTGGAAAGCTTTAAAATTTATCCTACAAATTAAGCTGGATTGTCGGTTAATCGCTTATCTAAGGTCCCTGTTTTGGAGTATGTATTTTTGTGCCAGTGCCGTTGCTTTAATATAGACTATATTTTCAAAACGGGACCCCAGCTGGATTTGACCTGTGGCTGCTGTAGTGGCCATTTTTTTCAAAATGACCGTCAATTCTTATTTCTTGGTTAATAATATGATACTGACAGGAGCTTGATCTATGTGTCCATCTCCTGTTCAAGGGTCAAGGAATCTAATATGACGCGTCTTGTGTCAGTTCATTTTTGTTTTTCAATCTGGCGCCAATTGCACAAAAACTGATACTTTTTTATATCTTTGCACAAAATAATTATTCCAAATTGATTATCCAGGGTCAAAGAATCCAATATGATCTACTTTGTTTAATACTGTCTTATGCCAACCAATGTATTCCATATGTGCCTCCAAGTTACACTCCATTTTTTATATGTACTACAGCTATAAGGGAAATGCAAACTAGGAGAACCAAATTCAACCACCAGAGTATTATATGATCAGTTTTTTCGGGTGTCTCCACGGCTACCAGAATGCGACAGACTATTTCAATGTAGAGAGTCCAAAGAATCAGCAAGAAAGACAAGATTGTAAGTTCAATTAATCTTAACACTCTTTCCGCCCTGGACAATTCTGAATACGACTTGTACCACATAAGTGAGTGAACTTTTGAGATGGCTTTCCAAATGTTTTGTCCAATTCATTTGGGGAGCTATCAAAAACAAACCCAAAAAGAACTACCCTGTTTGGACTCATTAAATGCATTTTTCATGCTGAATTCTCAAAATGGGCATGAAAATAAAAACAGGGAATTTGAAGAGTGGAATTGTTAACTTTTACCATCCAGGAGATTATGTTTATTTTCTACAATATTTTTTACTAGTTTCCCATCACATATCGGTATATGTGAAAGTTTTAGACCTATTGGTTAAATCACCCGCAAAATCATGTGTGTATACTTTTAAATTGGGGCCTATTTTGCATCAAAAAGGCCTATCGGGAAGTGTTGAGATTGTTCGTCTTCACGAAGCCGTGAAGGGGAATAGTGTTATGTTTGGGTATCATTAGAAAAGACCCGTATCGGTAGCTAGTATTAATTCTAAGATTACCATCATTGGGGTGTTTCATTTGCATTGGGTGCTCCCCCTCCTCCCGATAGACGTGTTTTACAGAAAATCTTAAACTTACTGCCTAGGGGCCTCCTAGTGTCTTTTTTTCGGACCGCTTATTTTAATGCTGCAATATCATTGGTAATAATTTTTTTTTGTATTTAACTTTAGTTGCGCTTGCATTGAGCACAAGTCAATCCATGCTTTTTCGTTTTAATTAGCAGGTTTTCCTGGGAGCTTCCCGTTATATAGTCGTATTATAATCGTCGTTCAATGCGGTTCCTAATTTTAATCAACATGTTCAGAACGCGATGCACCACCGTAAAGGACGGTGGTTGGAATACAGCTGGTGTACGGTTTTTACGGCGAAGGCGAAGAAGGGATTCATGAATATTGTTTTTCCCCGCCCTTTACAATACTAAGTTCCGTTGGCGTTAGTGATAAGAAACACAGATTACCTGGGAGATTACCAGTGTTCAGAATGTTTGTTTTTGACAATGTTTTAGAACAAAGTTTTGGCTATAGGGATATAATATCTTGCTGTTTAAGAAGATTGGTACAAATGAAAATTATTCTACAACGATGCTTTATTCAGAAAGGAATTTAAGCAAGATAATTTAAAAAAAAACGCCTGGGTCTAGAACTAAACGCGCTTGAGAAGGCAGTGCTTGTTGGCAGTTGATATTCAACATTTCACATGGCCAAACTAGGTCTCTCAGTTATCATGGATTTGTTTGCCAGGTCGGGTCAGGTGGGCTCGAAAAGTGGGGTCACTAAATGCTCAACCCGCGCAATTCCTTTATGCATTTACGTATTAATAAGGACAAAAAATATTCGGTTTTTGTTTATATCCGCGCTGGGAGTGAAAGTATTGCGTTTTATTTTAATTAAAAAAAAGGAGGTTAATAGTAATGAGAGAAATAGAACGTGTGCCTCCCAGCGCTACAATACCGCGTAACAGGATTCTGCACCGTTGTCTCCATTACCATTTCCACATCAATTGCGGTGTAACGAGTGTTTTTGCCTATTTCCACCTATTTAGTGGTGAAACCACGTATAGTAGGCTTACTTTTTCCGCCAGTCACAACCTAATCTCAAAGAAATTTTTTGGTTAAATTTAACGAATCCAAATAATAGCTCTTCTATTTGCAGAAAATGTGGTTTTTATTACATCGAGAAAGTAGACATACCAAAGCTTATGGCTGAAATTTATATACAACACGTTTCATGAGGCTCACGTAAAAGGTCCAATTAGTGTAAGTCAATTTCCATCCAGAGAGGAACTCCTACGAATTTCTTTTAAAAATCGGGGAGAATGTCCTTAAAAAAACTGTTCAAGATGCTCCTGAGAAGTTTCTAGGCTAGTTTGTTCTAATTCATTCGTGGGAAATCTCAGGGCCAATATTTGATCTGATTTCTCTAAACTGGCAGAACTTTTAACATTGATAGTTCAGCTATCCTATGAGTATAAGCTTCGTGGTTAGGCCACAATTGCAGTCCCATCATTAGATACTTTTTGACTGTTTCACGAGCTTACGACAGCCCAGCTAGATTACATATACATAGAAAGTTTATCAATCGTACCTAAAGGTTCTTCTCCAGGCATTATCCCTAATCCTGATGTCCATGCTATTCCGAACTATCCGATGTTTACCTGGAATCTCATTCGCTTGCTTATATGGCCAGTTGTATGATGAAGCTGATGATTCCGCGTTCTCCATGCCCTCTCGTTCCAAATTATCCAGAGAAAATCACTGGACGCGGAAAGAGTGCAAAACATTGGATATCAATGGCAGAAGAATTTCGAAATTGCCACAAAATCCATCACCTCCCATCCTACACCAAAAATGGCGGAAGGTAAGGAACAGAAACAAAGCCTTCTCGTTACACGCCGTAGAGAGATTGGAGAGGATATCTCCAACTCCTTGTTCAGCAAAGAAAATGCTTGAACTCATTGATTCTGAAACTCTGAGCTTACATGGAGATCTATGACCTGCCCCGGGGGCTTGAGCTTTGCGGTTAGGGCATGTATGAGTTCTCCCAGCGTTTACCAACTTGCGTATTTGGGACAAATGTACCAATGTTAAGTGCAATTTGTGTTCTAACAAGGAACAATCCACCATGTCTTAATTAATGATCTCTATTTCACTTGCCTAAGGTAGATATACGTGGAGGCATAATTCCATCCTTGCTTCTCTTTCAAAACACCTTCAAAATCATTTTTTTGAACAGGCAGTAGCTGGCATTTTAAACTGTATGTAGACATCCCGGGCTCGTCTATAACGGAGGTACCATTCCTCCTAATATCTTCCAACCAGTCAAAGGCCTGCTGCTGGACCTTGTATTGCCGGAAAGTAAAGAAACGAATTCATGCTGTAGAAACTGACTATTCCGTTTGAATTGAACATCGAAAAGGCTCACACGGTAAAGATTGAAAGATATATTCCCTATTGTTACCCCTATAGGGGTTACTAATGGTAAACTAAATTGTGTCCGTCGAAAATTGGTCACGGGGTCTTATTACCCAAGATAAGAAGAAGACGATTTGTGCAATATTCAAATTCATGGCTCTAAAGCAAAGAATGCTGTCCTCCATAATGACCTGTCTAAAACCCGCGCTTTGTGCCAGTTACGCTCGGGAACTCAAGACAAGAGCCCTCTGGGAAGGAGGTCCCCCACATTAAAGAGACATGGCAAAAAACATTTGAAAAAATAGTGCGCCCCTCAAGATTTTTCAAAATAATATTTTTGCATGGTTGAAACGTGTTATATACATTAGCCCTCACCGAAAGGATTATACCAAATCAGCCTCTGGGGTAAACAGAACGATTTTTATATTTAATGTCGCCGGCGACATAATTCAGCACACAACCCAATGGCGTTTTAACACAGGGAAAACACCAACGCAGTATGCAGGTTTCCCACGGCTTGCACCCTGTTTTTCTGTTTTTTTTAACCGGTCGGGGACCTTTGTGGTTTTAATATCAATTGAGTACGAGTTATGATATTCATATAATTGTTGATTAAGTTATGGAAAACTTAAAAGTTGCTACAAATTATTACCTGGATGTCTTTAACCTCTTAGTAAACGTACCTATCATGTTTTGTGAGGTTATTCTTATGTGTAAGTGTATCTTTATTCTTCAATGACCTAGACTATCATTTTACAGAGCAAATTGAAGAAATTCATATGTGTAAAATGTTCTAGCGCCGCGTTAAGATCTATCAGGGCTTTCGCTTTTGTGATTCATGCTCCAAAAAACCAGACATCGTGAACAGCTCAAAAGTCGCATTCAGTCGTTCGTTATGTGGTTTCGATCATCCCCATCTTTGAATTTGTATAATAATTAAAACAAACTTATATTTTTATTAGACTG
>JAMKCH010046720.1:0-16032 GCA_023653785.1 Ophioderma brevispina
TTACACACATGCCTGCAAGCAGGTCAAAACAAGACTGTTGATTGCAGCCACTGTTATGCAAAGTCATTGTGGCAACTTACAAGTAATCAAGGTTCCCACCACCTTAGCGTCTTGAAATACTGCCATGCCTGTTTCTTGCAACAATGTACTGTTTTCTTTCAAAACAGAGCCCCACAGAATCCGTATTCTCTCTCCTTTCCCACTGTACAATTTGGAACTTCGCCTTTGCTCAGTGTATGGCTTCAACAAATCAGGGCTTAAAGCCGACTCGAGATAAAATATAATTTGTATATTTTTAATTTAATTTGTATATTTTCAACACGCGACTATCCACTAAACGTCTCAAGGCGCGTGCGGCTGCCATAAACGGGCTCAGCATCATCAAGAGAAACGCAAACAGATTTTAATGTTATGCCAAGAAGCTCGATTTTAGAAGCAGGAGGAAACCGGCGTACCCGGAGAAAAACCTGCGAGAACGAGGCATGGATCGAGAAACCAATTCCATAAAGCCGCTGAGAATGAGCCCCTGCCGGGGTTCGAACCCGAGACCCTCATTGGTGAAAGGCGAGGAAGATAAGCGCGCCAACCCTTCTCCCCTCCCCACCGATATTTTAGATATATTTTTTGTGTGTTATTAATAAAAATAATCACTAAAGATAGTCACACTAAAATGGGGTTGTTCAATAAGTTGACAAGCCCATTCTTTCTTACACCCTTATAAATTCGGAAACCTTAAAACGGAATAAGCCACAATAAACGTGTTTGGTTTATTTTGTTAAGGTTTTCAATTCATAAGGGGTGTCAGAACGAAGGGTGTCACCTTATGGAACCCCCCTAAAAGCTCATTCAAAGTTGAGATGATCCGATTTTTTGTTTTGATGCAATTAAATATTTATGTGTAGTTATAACGTTCCATAGGATATGTTACAACAAAAATTCCAGATGCCCCAGAAATTTTTTTTTTTTTAAAATAAGGATTTTTCCATACGGTGACACCCTTCCTTTCTGACGAACAACACCCTTTATGAATTTGGAACCTTACGGGATAAACCACATAAACCGTGTGGTTTAGTTCTTTAAGAGGTTTCCAAATTCATAGGTGTATCAGAAAGAATGGTGTCACCTTAGGGAACCCTTCATTTTTATAGATGTGCAAATTGTGCATTTTCATGAACATATTAGAATCAGCATGAACATATGCATTCAAAATAAGTCCAAACCGCCTGTTCTTAGTCAGTGTTTTTGAGATATGGCGTACCCAAATGACTGCATAGTCTAAATGAACTACAGTATTTGTGTGAAGCCATCATCTCCATGTTGCCATTTTTGTGCTCCTGGATCACCTATAGTCACACTGATGATTCGGAGCCTGACCTCGTTGCCACACATCATGCACTTTATTCTGTGAAAAGTCAGCTAAATTCCTCATGATCGATCAATGACCCCGGGTCACAAAATATGGCCATGGAATCCCATCCCAAAATTGTCTCCTACACAGAGCCTTCTCACAAAAATACTCAGTTAGGATATAGAATATCAAAATACTTTTATTTATGGTGTAGTTTGAAAACGTCACACAATTCTCATAGTGGGGTACCAAAAGCCTTATTTAGAGCGTGTTTTTTTTACCCAATTAAAAATTATGCACTTTTGACATTTTGGAATTCATACTGAAGCGTGTTCTTGGCTTTTGCACTCGCTATATTTAGAAATTGGTAGCTTGTGGGCTGCTCCACAACATTTTAGTGAAACATACACACATCATACATACCACACACACGGATTGCAAGTGGTCATGTGCAGTTATGCGGCGTCCCAAAAAATCTTCTTACAATTAATGAGGAACCCAGTCATCCGTGTACAATTTTATTTTTTTCCAGAGAGGTAAATGCAACAAAAACACTGAAAAACACACATGTGCCACTGACGGATTTGAACCAGCAACCTAAATTACTACTAGTACAGTGCTCTGATCACATGAGATACAGAAATCTTGATGGTATTAACTTTTAAATGGCGGAGAATTTTTCATACAAGCGGTTTATAAACCACTAGTATTGCCTGCTTTTGCCTATTACCTTTCCTTCATTACTTACTTAACATTGAACCTCAGATGACCTTTGACAGTTACCCCTTGACCTATTATCATATGGAAGGTTTGCAGGTTTTTCCAAAGTTGGTTGCAATTGGACTTCAACTTTTCAAAACATATGCCAATTGACATTTCCATTCCATTTTAAACTTGCCTGTAAGACCTTTGACCTTAGAAATGTCATTATCAAAGAAGGGTCCACAAGGGTCAACCATGCCAATTGACTTTTAACTTCTTGAAATGGCCATTTGATGTTTTCAGCCCATCTTACAACTTGACCTATAGGACTTGGTATGCGACCCTTGACTTCATTATCACAGAGGTTCGAAGGGGCATCTTGACCAATGTTCTGCAAGCAATCAGGACGTGTTACTTCTCAAAGTGAGAAACTTTTATCAAAAACTTTATCTTTCAAAACAGAGGACAGATCCGACGTACACATACTACCAAAGCAATCCCTTACAGAAAATATTGCCGATGCACAAAAAACTTGACCATGAGAATACCTGACACACTGAGACACAAGTGTGACCTATAGCTATGTAGCAGCAGCAACTGTGTGCTATTACTTGACGGTGCCAGCACGCCAGCCAGCCCCTGGTGGTTCCCGAGGGGGAATTGCTGATAGGGCAAAAATTTCCAGATCACAAGCAAAAAATTTCCTGGTCACAGGGCCAAAAAAAATCCGAAAAAGGGGCTTGATTTACGATGAATTTTTTTCCCCGATTTTCCTCAAGGTTTTATCCAGAGGGGGCACTCTTTCCCCCCTCACCCTTGCCCCACCAGGCATGCCATGGATGCTAGTACGTCAAAAACCTTAGAACACTTCCAAAGGTCGGGAATGTCGGATTCATCCCTAAAATCATCATGATTTTTAAAGTGATTGTATTTACAATCTCGTGAACCTTACCGTAGAGGTGTCACGCTGATGGAAGCCGTTGTTAGGAGGTGATATCATTTGGAAAGCCTGAGAATCACAAATGCTCCATTCTTGTGGGATAATATTTACCAAGAGGAAAGATTGTCTGAAACAAGGTAAAAAGAGAGAAAATTTATTTTGTAATATTGTAACCAGTAAAGGGAATGATTATTACAGGTAACAAAAATCACTTTGAGCTAATAAAAATCGCAAGTCCCACATGGCGTAGTTCAATAGCTTTCATCACAAGTATATTGAGTAAAACATACCCCTGTTTTTGTAGTATGATTTATGATACCCAGAAATATATGGTCGACTGCTGTTAAAGTGCGTGTTTCCGATTATGTGTCTATTATGTGCTCTAATTGATATGAGAGGCTGCCACTTGATCCCCTTTGCATACACCCCATCAAGTACCGTGGAAACAAACTTGCGATTTGATGGGCAGACGCAATAATTGCATGTTGCAAAGCCCTATTCAATACTAGCTGTGCTAATATTAGTGGTTAACCACTAAACAGCGTTTTTTTTTTTTTGTTTATCTCTTGGGAATGAAATGGATTGAGGGCTCAAATTTCAGGAGCACTGCAGAAAATCCAGCCTGATATCAAAATTCGATACTACTTCCGGGTAAATAAGGGGGGGCCCAAAGACGATTGGAACATGCACCTTCTAAAATAAGTGCCCATCCAAAGCTATGAACTGAGCCCTTGGTAGATGAGAGTACTTACTCAGAGTGAATATGGGCATGTTCAGGTCTGTTATACTTTTTACTGCATCCTGTATTGCAGTGAGTTGCAGTGCCAAAAACTTCATCTGGACGGACAATTAACCTCCAGTAAAGGGGGTTTCCCGCCAAATCACGGACAAACTAGAGGAACTAGCTCTGCGTACATAGAGCGATGAGTGCAAGTAACAGACCCGGGATGATCCCGTACCCTTTACGTGCTTGCAGGATTGACTCCACGGACATACAGTACCACCGGCTTTACATAACTCTCCGAACCATGAGGCACCGGGCATACATTTCATGTTATAACACACATTCTTACATGGTGGAGTGGGATAAATACTCAACTACATAAATGCAGTGTGATTATGTAATTTCCAACCTTAAGAACTATTTGAGTATGGCCAAGAACCAGACTCTCGGCGGGGCTCGAACTAGGGCTCTCGGTCGATTTTATACCTGCCGATGGGTTCAGCCCTTATAGACTGCTCATCCACCTCGCCGCTTGCAGTCTCTTCTCAGAACCTACCTCAGTACCGCAATGAAGTATATTTTAACTTGATTTGTGGTGCATTACCGGTGTTGGCCATTGCATGATCTGAAAGTGATCGATATATTGACCACTGCACATATGCGGTATATAGTATACATGGCCTTTAGGAGACGAATGAACAGTGGGAGAGCAGAGGAATAGGCCTGAAACTTAACACTATAAAAATGGTCATCATTAAGATATCCCCCTCCCCCAGTATGCTTAGTTCTTAGATCCCTATTTGCCACTATAAACTCACAATTCTAGCTCCTTGAAATTTTTGGAAATGTTGCCAGTCTTTAAGTTCCGCAACCATTTTTGAATCCCTAACTTTTTACAAAAATTCATTTCTCAAACCCCCACTGTACCCTATCTCTAAACCAAAGGTGGGTGCCTCTCTTCCCAGGATACAGTAAGATGGTTTCAAAATAATCACGTGGTAGCACACCTATTCGTTCTTTTTCTGATTGGCCCTCATTGTGGCAGAGTGTAAAATTTCTTCTATCTGCAGGTACCTCAAGCACAAACTTGGAAGGCATATTGCATGCATGCAGTCGTGTCTATATGGGGAACATGTAATGCAGTTTGCAGTATAGTCCATATCTCTATACCTCCGTGCAGTTTACTGGTGCAAACCGTCAAATCTTCTCTGCCGTCACTGCGTGGATGTACATTGCCTGTGATTTAATACATGCTGGCTATTCTATTGCACTGCACAAATGTCATGAACGACTATTTTTCCCAAGCTGCCAATTTTGGCAATTTACAATATTTTTAAAATTTGCTCAGTAGGGGGTACAACCTACATGTCCCCAAGTATTTCATTTGGTGATAAGTAAGTCAAATTAATGTGACAGGATGAGATTTTTCTAGGATATGAATTTCTCTCAAATTTCACTGATCGGTTGTAGACCACCTATCGAGAAAGTTTGGAAAGGTTTATTGACAAAACCGTTGCAAAAGAACACCTGCAAACCTTGTTTTTTAACTTGCCCGCTATCGTATTCGTCCCCATAGAACACCATGCGTGACTTTCTGTCATGACCGACAGAAACTTACTAAATCATCATCTTATTCATAAAGACGGCGTATTCATCTTATTCCCTTCATGTGTGATCTAATCATTGGTAAGCATTCCAAAGATTCAAAACCTAGGTTCGAGAAAATTTGGGGGCGCTTCTTTCTGGAAATCTCCTCATGTCTCTTTAACTAGTTAGTGGACAAACATACTTATATTTATTTGGTAAATATATACTACATTTTGCATTTTAAAGTAAGATGGCAATTTGCATTTTAAAGTAAGATGGCAAACATAAGTAAAGGATCTTTGTTAAAGACACTATCAAAAGAGTCAAAATATTTGAAATTTGCAGGAATAGCTTAAAAGTGAAGGATAAGTCTGTAGAATTCTCACAAGTTACTTTTACTAACTGAATAATTGACGGAAAAGGAAGAAAACAGCAGTGTTCCAAGATACGAATCTCCATTCAATTATGTGTTATAGTAAGTGTCTGTACAGACAGCAATGACTAAAATTTCAGATTTTGTCCTTATTAGGTTGCTTCTGGTCTTATCATTTGCAGGATATGTTAGGATACCTGTACTTGTTACAGACATACAAAAATTAGATTTTTGATTTTTTTTTTATTTTCTGAATTAGCAAATCACTGATAGTGCCTTTAATATGAGCATCTTTATGTGTAAATACATGATACAAGGCAACCAGCTTAATGTGTGTACTTTATTTCATTGGTGTACAAGTCTACAATTGTGTTTTGTGTTGTTGCAGGAACACAGAGAATCAGTGAACCTGCCGACAATAATTGAAATTGCATTAAAAGGAAGTAAAACGTGGGTGGCAAATGTATGCTTTCTGTGTAGCTTGATCAAAAGGCCAATGACAAATTTTTCAAAGACAAGATCCATGTTTAAACCAATACATAATTATAATTATATCAGAATTTGGGAAAGTTCTTCATAGCATGAAATTGCAAGTCAGAATTATGCTTGATCCGCTAGTCACATTTATCGAGTTAACAAAGTGACTATCTTAAAAGAAAAAGTGCCAAATACAAAACTAAATTGCACACATGTACATTAAAGTATATCTGCTCCAAATGCACACCTGTACATAGCCTTGGAACTAGGACTCTTGTTCAGAAATTGCATCAAGCTTAAGGTAGAAAGATCCTAATCAAACTAAATTCTTAATTTAACATTTTTCATGGCTTTTCATGCATAATATTAAAGTATATGGGGAATTATGTACAATCCAACACTTTCTGAATAAACTATGCAAACGAGAGATCAAATATGGCCACCAATAGTTGCCATTTTGAAAAAATTTTGATGTGTTCTACTGACCAAAGTGTACCACTTCTCACCATAAAACTTGGTATTTAGGATAATTACACAATTTTCCTTGTACTGACAATTTTATTTTTTTTAAATTTATGTAAAGGGTTTGATTAATATTAAAAAATATGAAAATTTCATGAATTTCACAGCTTAATAATATGTTTAATGCTAATAACTCCAAATTGGGGTAGACTATTAAAAAATAAAAAACTTCAGTACACGCAGAATCATCTAATGAACAACTCTGACAAATGGCTTTTTATTTGAAGAAATAAAACTGGAGATATTGTGCATCAAAAATTACACTTTGGTCCAAAAACTGAAACTGAAAAATAGGCAAAAATATTTTTTGGGATACTTGCTAGTCATTAACACCACCAATGTTCTTGCAGCTGTTACACTGCTTTCCCTAACCCCTGTGTAAAAAGAAGTTGTGTTTGTCCAATTCCCTGGTCTATAGAACAAATAGTTTCTATTTTTTTATTTCTGGGTTTTTTTGCAAAATACCTGTAACTAAAATCTAAACGCGTTGCTAAGGAAACAAACATTAAAATATGGTAATTAGCATTTTTTTATTTTTCATGGTTGAAAATACTAAAAACTGCATAAAACAAAAAATTGATTTCTTTAAGGAAAATCATTTTTGATTAGGATCTTTCTACCTTAAGTGAGCTTATGCATTAATTTATATTGGATCACACTTTACTGTGCAATTACAAAAGTTTAGCAGTAAGCTAAAGATGAATGATTTATAAAGCTGCAGTGGTTTACACTTGATTGAGTTTAAAGGTGTCCAATAATTCAGGACCACTTTTGAATAATCTTTTTTAAATTGAAAAATTGTCATTTCAAGCTGTCCTTTCAATTGTAAAGTGCAGCTGGTCGTAACCCAAGGATTGATTTGGTTATTATTTGCTTTTGTTGGATGGCTCAATATCGTCTGCTGCCAGATCGACCATATAGCAATTTGACCAATGCCAAGTCAAAATGTAAAGTTTTAAAAAGTATATTGTCGTTTTTGTCAGTCTCTTGACCATAAATTTCAAATGTTTACATGGGGGGGGGAGGGGGGGTTATTCCGGACATTATTGTTCAGGAGGATATCACACCATGCAGGGCCAACAAGTGCTTATACCAGGTGTGCAACCTTTTTGATGCAGGGGGCCGCATTGTTGAATCTACGACTCCTGCGGGCCGCGAGCAAGTAATGGGGGGCTCAAGTTCAGTTTATGAAATGCCTACGAGAGTTTGTAAGATATAGGACCCATACTATAACCATTTTTTGCTGAATGGGACCCATAGCTCCAACCCGAGAGGCAGATTTTGGGGCCAATTTAAACACAAATTTTTCCATTTTCTCCCCCAAAATGTTGACCTTTTTTAGCAAATTTGGTTTAAGAAAAAAATAAAAAACTTAAAAAAAGCAAAAATTGACAAATTTTCCAACACTTTTTAGAAAGTGCGGTTATATTGAGGAATTTATTCCAAATGAATCTGCTTTTTAAACTCTATATTCAAATATTTATGCATTTTACTTTTCCTTGGAAGTACCCGCGGGCTGCTATGATGCCCCTTAGCGGGTGACCGCAAATGCCTCAAGTGCCGCAGGTTGGGACACCCCTGGCTTATCTTTGTCATTAAAAAAAATTACTCTCAGAAAGGGGTTATCGTGCAAGTTAAGCCCATGATTCCTTGCCGTCTCAGCGTTCGACTGCAAAATCGCTAGTGAAGAAAACGCTCGCAGCGTTTTGGCAATCCTTCCAGCGTCCAAGTCACTTGGAGCGTCGACGATTGAGTTGATTCAGTCAACTGGCTTGCGTGAACTTGCGTCAGAGTCGCTATGGGTTATGCTAGCGACGTAGCGATAGATATCGGCAGTCGCTTTTCCAATAAGCGACGGAAGTGATGACATAAACCAGAGCACAATGGGGCTTGTATCCTCAGCATGTTATTAATATTGGACAACCACCCTGGGGGCGCAACATTTTCTTTGTTGAGATATTATCTTGAAAATTCCCCCACATGAGCATAAGTAAGAGACGTCGAGTAGCAACCCCGGTTTTACATTTATAGTATTTTTTATTCCTTTTTGTATTGACACACCACCCCGGGTCCAACATTTCCATTGTGGCGATCTTATTTGAAAAGTTTCGCACATGACATAAGTAGGACGTTTAGAGTTGTACCCCTGGTTTGGCATTTAAAGTATACAAAATATAGACTGCCATGAGGGAGATGGTGATAAATATTTCCCCCAGATGTTCTTGAGACCAAGGGCCTACTATATAGGAGAATGCCCACGTCTCAGATCATCAGGAATGGCCCTTTAATTGCTCCCACATGACCTTTCACCCAAATCTGTGAACCCCTATAATGGAGCCCTTGGGTCGTTGGTTCTTCTGAGCACATTTGGTGATTATAGCAATTGATTTGTGGCACGATAGAAATGATAAATTTTCAAAGAATGCACCTTTAATTGGACCCACACACCTTTTACCCACTCTGTGAAAATCCCTGTATGTGCCTTGGTTCACGGTTCTTCTGACCAAGTCAAGTAATTATAGCAATTGAATTTGTGGCACAAAAGGAATTTATATAAAACAATTTTTTTTTTCAAAGAATGCCCCTTTAATGCTTCATTGACCTTTGACCCAAAACTGTGAACACCCCATGCATCTTGGGTCAAAAGTTCATCTGACCAAATCTCGTTCTTATAGCAATTGATTTGTGGCACAAGAGGAATTATATAATTTTCCAAAGAATTCCCCTTAATCGGCCCACGTGACCTTTTTTTTTGTTTTTTTTTTTTTTTGGACCAATCTTGAACACCCCACATGGGCCTGGGTCATTGGTTTTTCTGACCAAGTCTAGTGAGTAGCAGTTGATTTGTGGCCAAGAAGGAATTTATAGATTTTCAAAAATGCCCCTTTATATTGGGCTCAATTGGCCTTTACCAAAAATCGGTGACCACCCCATATGGAGCTGGTCATGCGTTTCTTCTGACCAATCCTAGTGATTATAGCATTGATGTGGCACAAGAAGGAATTTATTGATTTTCAAGAATGCCCCTTTAATTGGCCCACATTACATTTGACACAATCTGTGAACCCCCCATATGGACCTTGGGTCAGCAGTTCTTCTACAAGTCCTAGGATTATAACATTGCTTTGTGCACAGAAGGCATTTATAGATTTTCAAGGAATGCCTCTTTAACGTCCACATGACCTTTGACCAAATCTGTGAACACCCATATGGCCTTGGTCCATCGGTTCTTCTAACCAAGTCTAGATATTACATTGATTTGTAGCCAGAAGGAATTTATAGATTTTTCAAAGAATGCCCCTTTAATTGGCCCCACGTGACTTTGACCAAATCTGTGAACACCCATATGGACCTTGGATCATCGTTCGTCTAACAGTCTAGTGATTATAACAATTGGGGGGATGTTTTTGTTGGCACCAGGAATTCATAGATTTTTAAAGATGCCCCCTTTAATTTGCCCCGTGACCTCGACCAATCGTGAACCCCACAGGGGGCCAATGGATTAGTCTGACCGATTTTCGCTGCAATCGGCCAAGCGTTTGGCAATGAGTGCCATTATGGGTGGTTGAATGGATGGAATGGATGGATGGTGGATTGTGATGGATGGTATGGATGGATGGATTGATATGGATTGGAAGATGGATGGAGGATGGATGGATGGATGGTGGGATGTTATGGATGGATGGATTGATTGTAGGATGGTGGATGGATGGATGGATTGGATGGATGGAATTGATGATGGATTGAGGATGGATGGATGGATGGATGGATGGATGGTGAGGATGGAGGATGGATGATGGATGGATGATGATGGCTGGTGGATGGATGGATGGATTTATGGAAGGAAGGATGATTGGAGGATGGATGGATGGATGGATGATGCTTGATGGAATGGATGGATGGAGTCAACACATTGCCCATAACAATAGCTACGGTCTTGTCGACTGGTTAGTATACGATGGCATTATAAAGAAATTGAGTGAATATGATTTCATCTTACCAAGTCTATAACTTGTTCATACTTGGTTAAAATTTTAAAGAGAATCTGTCATAAACTTGTTTGACATACACAATGAAAGCTGTTTAGGCTATCGGCAGATCTCATAGCGTTTTACTAAGGACGCACCCTTACCAGTCCATAATTTTGTTAAAACACTTTTTTTTTTTTTTTTTTAATTTATAAATTACAGTTATTTAGTTTGTGCACATTTTCGTGAAATGAATAAATTTCATCTCCTTTTTTCCCTGAATATCAGCGACCAAGCGATGTACACCACGTTCCATGACTCCCAGCAAATACTGTTGCTATTGATAATAAATCCGCTCCGTTATAATAGGATGAATAGGACAACGGACTTCAATTCTCTGGCACTGCAAACCATTGTTTTATTGTTCTATGAACGGTACAAGCTTTTGAATTGTTTCACCGCCGTTTAGATTGAACTACCGCCTCATTCACAAATACAAAAACCTAAAACTTCTGCTGGGAATTTAATAGCTTTGATCGTATATTCTCATTTAATTCAAAAAGAACACGAAGCTGAGTACAATCATGAAAGAAGTTTGATTGCATCTATGACCTAACTCTTGGTGGGCAGAACCAACACCCATAACTTATCATATTAATATCGGAACCCTCTTTCTATTCAATTAAAGTTTTTGTTCGGCACCGGTTCACATGCATTTCATATAGGTGAATGTTTTCGATTTCTGCTATGAAATCAATAAATTGCACAGAAATGGGGTTACGCGGCAAGTTTACCGGTTTGGTTCTGCACCAAGATGTTAGGTCACAGTTTGCCAAACAATTTTTTTCTCATTAGCTTTGTTCACCTTATTTTCCCTTTCGAATAAACGATGAAATATAGGGTCAAGAAAATTGGACACACAGTAAAACCTCTAACTTTATTTATCGGTGAAAGAGGACGGGTAATTGTGTTCACGTCATGAAAATAGCTTAATCTATAAGTCGGGGTAATGGTATAGCACCTGCAATTTTTTTCAGTTGCTTGGTCATAACAATGACTCTGCAGTTCCAGATGAAAAAGAATCTGTGAAGTGTTTTGGTCTTCTACATACCGAGCGGATTTACTTATCAATGCCCCATCATTGCTGGAGTCAATGAATCATGGTAAACATCCCTGTCCCCTGATATTCATGTCATAAATTGAGATGACATTACATTAATTTTCTCGAGAATGTGCACGTACTAGAAGTGAGAACACACATAGAACTTATTCTGGAATTTGACGAAAGTTATTTCGGAAGAATTATGTACTTCCCAGGGGTGCGCCACCTTGGTCCTTATCCGAGCATCTTTTTCGCTTTGGCATCATGGCCTATTACAGTATCTTAAAAATATTATTTATTTCAAAATGCAAAAGAAAATGGAATTCCCTAGTGTTATATGAGATGATGCAGAATCAACCTGCCTGTTTACACATCAGAGACATTTCAAGATAAGCTAAGTACTAAAGAACTTGGGAATTTCCAAGTATTGTGCAAGTTAAAGATTGCATCATAAGTTGATGTCATTAGTGTGAGATCAAATTGGACAGTGTTAGGCTATGCTTATGCAAGAAGCTGCTGTAATAGCTATTTTTACATATTGGGGGATTATAGCTTTTAAATACTATGAGTAGTGACGTTGCTGTAGAACAAGGCAGTAGTTAATAGGGACCTCTATCTTGTAGATCTGTGCAGTGCCATCTGTATTGATATTTGTGATGCGATCTGGGAAAACCTGCCACATGGTGGGAAATTTATATTTTGAGGTTTTACTATCACTGCAGATTTTGAAATATTAAGTTTCCATAACTGTTTACTTCATTCTTCTTTGATACACACATCAAAGTTACACCTTATACAATCTGACAAAAATAAAGTAGGGTAGGCCGCCCAATTTTCGGACACTTAAGGACTTCGCTAAATATTTAAAAAATAATACGATATTTACCCACCAAATACCATCCATGTAATGACCATTCCCAACTTTACTTGTGGCATTGAAATGGTGTTGGCAATACTAGTTGCATTATCACCATCGGCGAACAATGACATCGAAGCACGTGCCAGTTTTCGGACGCGTTTGCCAGTTTTCGGACAGTGCCTTGCCAGTTTTCGGACACTTCAGAAAAAAGCGCTGTACGTCCGTTTTTTGTGGAACAATTATAAAGTGTTAGTTATTTTGTATTCTTCTACATCTTTGGTAATTATTTGTGTTGTACTGATTGTTTTATTTATACACTGTGGTAAAGTCGTGACCCATGTGTTCAAGTTCAGGGCCGGCGCATGCGTGATTGTATATAATGGCCGTCTTCAGCAGTGCTAGTCATGAAAATTGGAAAATACAATAAACCCGAAGATGTTGAACGACAATAGACCATGACGATGACTATATTAATGACACTTCAATTAACGATGACAATGGCGACGATGACGATTATGACTGGCGATTATACGATGACGTCATGACGATTACGACGATGAGGATTATTATTTTATTTAATATTATGTTATTATTATTAATTCTCTTATTATAATTATTATTATTATTATTATTTGGTCGACCACATTGAAGGTTTTTGTCCATAACATCTGGAAATGTTTTATTTTATAGCTCAAAAGGAAACATTTTCCCGGTCCCTGCAGAGAAAATATGAACTTTATCCTGATACCAAAATCTTAATTTCCCAGGGGCACTTATCATTGATAAGGGTGTGATCCTCTGGACCAGTATAAACAGAAAGCACCCAACAGTGATTTTCGAAGCTGGAATTTTTACCCCTAAACACACATCAGTAGCAACACAGTTAGCTACCCTAAACAGTTTACTATACTGTAACCTATTTCCTATACGTAGGCGTTTATTCTAAAGGTTCACTAATCCAACATTTGTTTCTTTATTCCTGTTTTTTTTTTTTTATTTCCGAATTCGTTTTTAATCCGAAGGTGTGTTATTCCCAAGGTTCATTATCCAAAGGTTCATTGATCCGAAAATTAAATAAGTTTGTTGATCCAAAAAGAATTTAAGCTAAAAATGATCTAATTTAATATTCTATAACATACCTTCCTTACTTCTTTTTCGAATAAATTAACACGCTTACGCCTTCGATTAAAAAAAAACCTTAGGAAAAATGAACCTTCGCATAAACTACCACCCTCGTAATAACGAAATTCGGATAAGGAACCTTCGCAATAGCGATTCTTCCTTCGGATAACCTAGCCGCATTCGGATAAATGCTTCGTGAACCAACCTTTCCCCCGTACCCCGTAGGCCTACGGACCTGCACCCATCCACCCCGTCAAAGTTAAAACAAATGGTTCAAGGTGTTCCTAATTAGCATTTCAACAATAATTAACGTCTTTATTGCGATTCTCAAACCACCACTCCTGTACATGGCTCCCGTCCCTGACCCATCTGACACACTTTTTTTCTGAACCTTATACTTAGGAACCCCTTCACGGAATAAAGCCCCTGTTTATTCCGTTAAGGTTTCCTAACAGTTGATAAGTTGTCCGAAAAGCGTGTCAGATTGGTCAGGTTAAAGGAAACGCTCGGGGTTACAATGCAAATACAGACTCCATGCAGGACAGACTTGTTTTTGTTTTTGTTTTTTTTTGGTGTTGCATCTGGATCCAAATGCGTATATACTAAGGCTTTTCATTTAGAAAATACACCCTTGTCTTAAATTTTTGGTGAATTTTAGACCTTTCACGTAACATGCATGCCTGATCCTGAAAAAAATATTTAAAACCCTCGTCTTTACCCACCCCCACTAGTGAACTTCCGCTCCGGTTGGCGCTTAAAAATGCTAAAAAGCGTCGTAAACAGCTTCTAGTAATCGTTCTTTCATCCTTTCAGGTCATTTTAGGCAAAAAAAAATGTGAAGGTAGAACCTTCACCGGGCTTAGGGTATGGCCGTCAAAGTCAAGGGTAGGGGGGATGGTTGCCACCACAGTATTTTATGGGTGATTTTTTAAAAATATTATGCCACACTATGGCTCTAAAACTCTATGTTTAGTGTAAAACTCTCCAATGCCATCATTTATAGCTTAAAACCGCATGAAAATCCGATATTCCTGGGATTTTTAGCACAAAATTGGTTTTCGCCCATTTTCGGTCGAAAATGCATTTTGCCCGACTCCCGCGGACTTGATGCTTCATTATAACGCCATACTAGGTATTTGGTACTTATTTTGGTATCAATGGAAGAGGAGACCATATCTATCCATTGGTATCAAATCATAAGCATCGGTTGCTTAATACCAAATCTCGCGGGGTGGTAACCCCCCTTGTAAAACCAGTTACAAAAAAAGGCTTGTAAAGACGAGGGTTAATTTTAGAGGTCATTCGTCTAATAGTAATACTTTGCCAAACTTGATATCTAATTGCCACAATATAATTCTGTTATACCATAATTTTTTGGATCACTGAATCTTAATATTTATCGCAGATCTCCGATATTATTAGTCTAATTACAAAATGCCTCATTTGCGACAGATAGACATTTTTCGATCTTACTATCCAATTCACAGGTTATAGTTTGCTAGCCAGTTTACCATGCAACCCTGTAAAATCTCAAAAAAGTTTGAAAATTGGGGACGCTCTTAACAAAAAATGTGCTCTTATGGCTTTAATGTTTTGCAAAAATACATTTTTTTGCGGGTCTTTTTTTTTAATTTTCGGTTTTTTTGTTTTTTTGAATTCTTTTAATCAATAGCTCGTATTGTTTATGTAATACATACAGACATTTTCAAGGGGGGGTGGGGTAAAGGCGGGAGAAGCAACGCGTATTTACGGCTCATCACTAAAACACATTACGCCAAGGTGAACACGGGTGACGTCCCGGGGTGACGGTGTAATACTATCAATTTAATTGATCGTATTAATTTTCCGACCCTCATTGATGAGGGGCAAGCCTTTAGACTCAACTTTTTTCATGTAGGGATGTGTGCGGCCCCGATTTCGAACCTTGGGCTTGTTGACTGATTTTGTCTCCGAAAGTCCAGAGGGGCTTGGAACTGAAATTTTGACAATTTTGCAGGCTTGAGAGCTGAAATTGGCTAAAAAATTTCAGCTTCTAAGGCAAAAATTTCCTGAAAAGGGGACCTTAAAAACTGATTATGGGGGTCTTGGGAATGCTGGAGAGACGCGAAATGAGCGGGGGGTCTTAAGGGCCCACATACCTGTACCCGTATATCCTCTTTCCAAAGCGCGGTGCCCCCCAATAATGAGTGGTGTAGGCGTTTTTTCTTTGTTTTTCTTATCTCTTTTTTCTTTTCTTCTTTCCATATTTAAAATTTTCTCTCTCTCTCTCTCTTCTCTATTTAAAAACCGCAAATATGGGGGGGGGGTA
>JAMKCH010046721.1:0-12366 GCA_023653785.1 Ophioderma brevispina
CTTAGTAGGCTATTTAATTGATTTTGGCGGCCATTTTGAATTTGGCAAAAATCAGGCCTTTCGACCAGGATATCAATTTTGGCACACATTACAAATTGTTCAGTGGGTTCATATTAGTCTAAAACAGTTGAGTTATCCTCTCCTAAATTAAGTGCATACATATCTTAGCCAGCTCCTAGACTAAGATATAATTACTGCCTTATAAACACACACTGTAACATAATACTATACAGAACCAGTACTTATAGGCTATCACCCCTTCTAGTAGAACTAGGATGTGACATTGTGATAACTATATCAGAATGATTTAATAAAAATGTACCCTAAACTATGAAAATCAACTAATAATAACACTCATTATTACAATAACATACATAGCCTAATATACATTATTCCAATTACATTATCACAAAAACGATAGACAGTGATAGAGCACCACGACAAATCAAGCAGAAGTCAATGATGTACTATATATCGTTTATTTACGCCCGGAAGAAAACCATCGTAGTCATGGTATTGCTTATTACGCCTATACCTGACCAATTGACGTTCTTCATTTTGCCTCGGAAGCAATGGCGTAGAATGTTTTTTTTTTAATTTTTATTCCCTGTATTTCACAACACATTTACAATGACAATGTAATAAATAAAGATTTAAGCATTTTTAGAAAAAAAAAACATTATGAAGTCAAAATATTAAAATAGAAAAATTGTGACACATGGTTATCAAAACAGAGGGCAAATGCAAACAAACACCAAAACGTGCACATAAGGATATACACCCCCAAACACAAAAACACACACACAAACAAACAAAGAAACAAACACACAAACACAAACAAGAGCACAGAACATGACAAATTGAGACGATACAAGAACAAGATTCCCACCCTACATACACAAGATTTGCAAGTAACATGATTATGCAAACCAGTAAGCTTCAACAGTGCACATGTGCGAAGTGAACAGTCTAAAAAGAGCTAGATTCAAAGGAAGCCAAAATAGAACATGTGCACTACAAAATACACAACAAACTAAAATGTGTGACAAATTGGATGTACATGCATATCATGGTAAAAAAGAAGAAAAAATGTAATAATAATAAACTAAATTTTTTCACCAAAATCAAAAGTAAATTCAAATGTTTACATAATTTGCCTTTCTTCTCTGCAATTTTATATTCAGTTTTTTTGTTTCATTTGGACTAAATTTAAAAATGCCTTGAAATTAGGGTTACACAACTTGAACCTGTATCTGTAAATATAAAATTTCAAGTACAGAATCAAAAAGTTGATACCCTTACTGTGTTCAGAGCCCAATAAATCTATTTCAAACATTTTCTTAAAATTAGAAAGCTCTAATTCTTCACCACATTTCTTGTCAATAAAAGCAAGCAGATGATCCCATAATGGGAGGATTTTGTCACAATTACAAAACATGTGAATGTGGGTCTCAGTTGATCTTTGACAAAAATAACATATCGAAGAATCAGCCCTACCAACTTTATGAAGAAATTGGTTTGTACAAATTGCTCTGTGGAAAATCTTAAAATAAAAGAATCTTGGACTTGAGGAGGGTTATAAAACCAATCTACAGAAATACCATTCATGAGAGAGTTATATTTACGCCTATTCTTAATTGAAATATCATATTCCAAAACAAGATCTTCAAAGGTCTTCACAAAATTATAACCTCTATACAAATCTGCCAAAGTGGAAATACCATGTCCGCCAATTCTGATAATAGAAAAAACGTTTAGTTTTAAGCCGAACTTTCTGATTGTACCAGATAGGATCCTGGAGGAGATAATTATCATACCCTAAATTCTTTTTAATTTTGTTCCTATACAAATACCAGACCCTGATAGTTTCAGCAAGCTGGCAATTTTTCAAGAATTCAAAACATGATCAGAGCATTAGTTTTCCATAATAATTGTGGGTCACTATTATTGAATTTTGTGAGAGCACTATTTTCCAAATGTTTCCAGAAGCTTAAGTAACTCGGGTCAAACAAATGTTTTGTCCATACCAATTTTTGGGCCTGTGAAAACGCTACAACATCCACCATACGAAGGCCTCCATTCAGGGAGTCATTACAAAGATAGGCACGTTTCACCCGATCATTGCCACCACTCCAAATGAATTTATAGAGAATAGTGTTTAATCTTTTAAAAAATGACTTAGGAATGGGGATCCATAACACAGAAAAAAGATAAAGTAATTGGGGCAACAAAAGAGTCTTAATAACAGTAACTTTACCAATCAAAGAGAGATTCCTAGATCTCCAACAATTAAGAATTTGCTGAATTTTGGTTAATTTGGGGATAAAATTAAGCTCATAAAGGGCCCTAACATTCAGGGAAAATTGGACACCAAGGTATTTGAATGAGTTCTCTTTCCAAACAAGACCATCTCTTTGCAAAGGTTTATAATCGCTTCCTTTTAAGCTGCCAACATGAATAGCTTCTGATTTTGACATGTTAATACTGCAACCAGAAAATCTAGCAAAATAGTTTAAAGTATCAAAGAGGTTTGTAAATGATTCCTGATCACCTTGTAAGAAGCACGTTGTGTCATCAGCAAGAAGACTTATTTTTTTCTCAAGATCTCCAACCTTACGCCCTTTAAAGGTGCAATGACAGATTTTGAAGCACCCAAATATTGCGTCATTATAGTAATTTCATATAGATTAGACACTCAATAGATTTCTTACCATGTATTATGCTAAAAAAATGTCTTAAAACAGAGAAAAAAGGTGATTTTGATTTGCTTATATTTCAATATAAAACATAGGCCGAATTTCGTATTTGCTCCTATACGAAATTAGAAATTTCACAATTTTTGTACCAAAGAAACATTTCTCAGCTTAATCCTTTCGGATGGGGATATTTTTGATGGAAAGCTTTACAGCAGGGCAACAATCAGTAATAAGTTTCAATTTTTAGGGACACTTGATTTGTGAAATCTCTCGTTGCACCTTTAATTTGATCATTACTTCTAATTAGAATAGCCAGCACCTCAATTGCACACAAAAATAAAAGGGGTGAAATGGGGCAGCCTTGAAAGATGCCCCTTTCCATGGTTATTGCCTCTGACATGAAACCGTTATTAATAATATAGCTTTTTCTGTTACTGTAAAATGATTTTATCCAATCAATGAAATTATTACCAAAATTAAAATGATTTAAAACTTGAAATAAGTAATTATGGTTAACACTGTCAAATGCTTTTTCTATGTCCAACAAGACAATAGAGCCAGGAATTTGGTTTGCATCACAATACCCAATCACATCAATGATTGTTCTAATATTAGAAGTGATGTTTCTAACTTTCATAAAACCAGTCTGATCTTCATGAATAATTTCATGGAGGCATAAGTTCAAACGCTTAGCCATTACTTTTGCAATTATCTTATAGTCAGTGTTTAACAGAGAAATAGGCCTGTAATTTTAGTCAAAAGGGGATCTTTGTCCTTCTTAGGCAACAAAGTAATAATACCGTTTCTCTGTGAACTAGACATAAAACCTTACACAAAAGAGTAATGAGAGCATTTTAAAAGCAATCTTAAATATCATAAGAAACAAACATAAATTCAACTGGGAGCCCTCAAACCCAAGATTTTGTTAAAGCAATATTGTCACATTTTATTGAATAGCGCCCCCAATTTCACAATTTGATATTTTTGCACATTACGTTGGTAATTGTCCCGAGACACTATACCTGCGAACGAGAATGCAAAAATGCGTATTTTATCACAAAATACCGATTTTGGTAATTAGAATTGGAATCGCCAGATTGGACTTAACGCATAGAGCTGGAAATGCTACGTTTATGTCCGTCCATGATGAAATAGTGCCACCGCCTCGAGAAAATAAACACCACTCTAACTTTGACTTGCCTAACTATTACAACAACTAATGGATGGGAGACAGTACATTTCGCTATTCCCGGCTATTTCACATTGGAAGGACACTTCCAGCAGCCGTTGAATTATTATCTGGATTCCCGAGAATAATATTCTAGTACGAAAATCTTCCTTCGTTTGTGACCATAGACATTTTCGAGCTTACCATCAAAGGTATAGTTTACTAGCCATTTACTACCAATGCAAAACCGTGTTAAATCTCCAAAGTTTTAAAAATGGGGCGCCCTTCAAAACATGTGCTAATATTGCTTGTAAGTGTTCAAGTCTTTCAAGGATGCCATGATCTCATATTTAGTAACAGGCTTGTTCAGTTTGTTTTTACTATCTTCAGGTATTTTAGGAAATTGAACATGATCTAAAAATTGGGCCAAATGATCCTCATCATGGGTTGGATGGGAACTATATAAGGTGCTATAAAAAGATTGAAGACGTTTAAGAATATCTTTCTGGTCAGTAGCAAAGGAATCATCTTCATTCCTCAGCAAATAAATATTCTTCTTTTCATTGGTGCGCTTTTCCAAATTGCAAATATACTTGGAGCTTTTTTCACCATGCTCAGCCCACTTAATACGAGAACGGACGATAAGGCCTGCAGTTTCATGGTCAAGGAAAGTATTATATTTTTCTTCTAAAGAATTCAATTCATTTAATAAATCTGACAATTCAGCGCTATTACTATTTTCAGTGTCCTTATCAGAAATCTGGGCCTTCAAATTAACAATTTTATTGATAAGATCTTTTTTTATCTTTCTCCCTATTAGATTTCTTTCTGCTACAATATTGGATACAATGCCCTGTAATGGTACATTTAAAGGCATCCCAAATAAAATGAGGATCACATGAAGAATCTTTGTAGATGTCTTTGAACTCATCCATTTTTGTTTTGATAAAGTTAACAAATTCAGCATCATGGTGTAATAGTGGCAGTTGAGCTTCCAATAACCTTTACCTTTGGGTGGTTCATCTGTAGAAATCTTACATTTCACAATAGATCAGATTTGATACCACTGATGATGTTTGACTCAGTTACATTATCAGCCAAGTCTGAAGACGCCAAAATATAATCGAGACGGGAAAGAACGGGAGGATTATTTTGGTGACGATGTATAGACCACTGACCTCTACACATGGATAGCGGGCTGCCGCACAGTTGAATGGTCGCTGAGTGAAACAACAGGAAGTTGGTTTTGGACCTCTACAATATGGCGGAAACAATGCATACACCTGCTGGTGCATATATTCCACACAGATGTTCTATTGTTGGACAAGGTGTATGCATTGTTTCCCGCCATATTGTAGAGGTCCAAAACCAACTTCCTGATGTTTAAATCGGCGACTCTGACCCGCTATCCATGTGTAGAGGTCAGTGGTATAGACCCGCAAATTAGGATGCTCATTCCTCCACACATCCATAAGGTTAAATTCGTCCATGAGAGCATTATACGAGAGTTAATGTTGCTATGGGTGGGTCGAGAGCCCCTATAATCAAGGGAGCCTAAAGCAACGTTCATATCCCCTGCTACAAGAAGGTGAGAAGGGTTGATGTTATCAAGTCTTGCAAAAATATCAAAAAAGAAATCAGGCTCATCTTTATTGGGGGCATTATTCAAAATAATAAATCTACCACTACCAGTAGGCTCTCTATCAACAGAGTTAACAGAAATTTGATGATTAACACTCTGCTTTTGGAGGAAAAACTTGAAACCATTGAGTTGCTCAAAAATGGCGTAGAATGTTGATCAAGATAAGCTAAGCTAAATATCAGTATAGCAGAAAATATTCGTGCCGTTTATATATCCTCTAAAATCTACATGAGTGATAGCTAAAGAAATGGTGTGCATTTTAATGTCATAGGCCTATGGATATGTGCTCAATAAGATAGGCCTAGCGAAAACCTGAACGTACATTGACAAAAAGATATCAATGTTCAAAAAAGTAGAAATACAAAGTGATATTACCCATTGGAGGAATTTGTGTATTTTGCTGGTTAACAGTTTCCTTAAATCGTTATGAGTGTATTGGATCATCAGATGCTTAACATGCGTGGCACCACATGTGTACAGTCGTGGGCAATACTCTAAAAAGCACGAATCATTATGAAGTGACCTATGATGTCACATGTTGATATTCAGGACGCCCTCTGTTGTGTTTTGGCAGGCAATATATTACAGTAGTTCAATGACAGACCGCATAAGATCTGGTCATAAATTACTTGCAGAACCTTTCTTGATCTAAATCGATCACAATATGCAGCTGGTAGTATTAGCAAGCATGCTAAATAAGAATGTTGTTATTATATAATTTGAAACAAAAGTTAAAGCAAAAAATAAAAAAAAAACAACGAAATTTCCCCTTCTTCTGCCTGCCAGTTTTTCAGACTTTCTCTCTCACACCAACAGGGGCGCCACAAACATAAACAAATGTCACATCTATAGAGGTCGTAATGTACTCTCGTCGCTGGCGACAGGGGAGGGCGGCCAAGAAATCACCAATTTTATACAGCTCAATTGGTTTAACACGTAAACCGAAATCTTGACGAACAATTCTGAAATTTTTATATGTTATTAAGGAATATTTTCTTATTCCAAAACTGTTGGAGCTGAAGAATCAACTCCACTGTAGGGGTTATTTTGGATTTTTTGTATGAATAACAAACGAGGACGTGCTATTTGTATCACCTTAAATCTACATGTGTGATAGTTTATGAATAGATGAAAAAATTTACGTCATAAGGATATAATTATACTCAATAAGATAGGCCTAACGAAAGGCGATATGAGCAGAAATTGCAAAAAATGTTTTCTAGAGGCTTGCTGGTTAATGGGGCACAGTACCAAATCACTCCACGTTTGGTGTAATGGTAGTTAGTTCGGTAAAAAACAAGGCCTAGAGCGCATAGTAAGTACATTACTCTTATAGTAGGAAAATAGTGACTTTCGATTCGTGTGATAAAATAGGCCCCGGAAAGAATATCCTTGTTGACAACTAGGGGGCTCAGTTTTTGTTTTAAAAACCTTTAAAAAGTTTAATGAATTGAATTAATCTTTTAAATTATAGCAAAATATGCCATGATTTATATAAGACATCTATTTCTCTCCGACCTCCGATGATCATGTGTTTATTGTGGAAATATTTCCTGCTATAGCCTATAAGTATAACCATCTTCATACCTTTTAATTAGAAATTTCTATTTTGCACGCCCTTTCCTTTTTAAAGGAATTGTTTATTAGTTAGTGGAATCGTTTCCCCATGCATAAAGGCAATTGCTGGTACATGAGTAATAACAACAACGTATGAAATACCATCAATAAGTACATTGCATGAAATTTGAAAGTATAGGTAGAGCCCCTATTGTCGAAATCACAGGTTATACCATTATATGATTTGGGTGTGCAATGACGCAGTTTAACTACGATCTCATATTTAAATAAGTGATTCAGAAGTGTTGCATCCTGGTAGTATAACTGATTTTCTCGGAAGGTGAAATGGGGATCAAAAGGAGGGAATTATTTGAAGCTGAAATCAAGAAAGTGGTAATTTGAAAAATAATGAACTAAAAATAGTGAAAATAAACTTACCTCACAATTAGCTCTTGTCTAGATACATGGAATGGTCGTACATGAATCAATTGTAACTACCAACAACGACCCGGACACACACAGCGTTTCCTTCATGCAACTATGCAACTAGGGATTGCCACGTCGAAATACATAACGTATCGACGACACGACACGCCCGTCTCTCTACGCATCAATTATGGAAAATTGGATACCAGCTGCACGTGGTTCTTCATAATTTTCACCTTATTTGACCATACAAGGTAACTTTAATCTCTTCCATTATTTTATGTCATAGCCTAGGGTTATCAACGGTAGCCTGAACAATAGCCGAGGCCTGGGTAGTCATGTCCCATTCCAGCATTTAACATACAGCGCCTGTCAATAAAAAAAAATAGCCTCTCTTCCCGCCAATTATCTACAATCTTGGGAATAATTGTAGGAACACTTTGAACGATTTTCGGAAAACTGTTTCCCCAACCATTGTTGAATGGGGGGTATGTCGTTATCAGCAGCCTCTCTGGCCAGGATGAGCAATGTAGCACTTTACGGTGAGCGTTCCAAGTAATTTTTCCAAGATTGTCCGAGTAAAACCAAAAAATGTCATCTGATTTTGGTTTTTCAGCCATAACTTTCATGCTTTGTTGTTCGTAAAGGTATAGCGCCAAAATTAACAAACATAACGAGTTGAAAAGAATATGTCCTTCTCGTAATTTGTGTGAATTTTGGTACCATTACCTCAAGAAATAAGAAAGTTATGGCTAAAAACCTTAAATTGGATGATTGTTTTAGCACTTCGTCAGACAATCTTGGAAATAATTGCTGGAACACTTTAAACGATTCCGGAAAACTGTTCCCCCGTCTCCCCCAACCAATGTTGAATGGGGTATCGTCATCAGCAGCCTTGCTAAAATTCCCCCAACATTGATTGATGGGGGTTGGGGAAGGGTAAGTTGAAGTGGAAGGTTGGGGCTTTCAATTGAGTGATAACAGGGGCTTTGTAGGCTCGGGTGAGCAACGTAGCAAATTATGGTGAGTGTTCCAACTAATTTTTTCCAAGATTGTAGAGTCTAAAGGTATCGTAAATACTGCTATACCTAAAGGTAATACCTAAAAGCAGCGACGGAACCGGGGGAGGGGGTTCAGTGCCCAATAGCCCCTCCACCTTTGAAAGTGGTCTGGTAAATTTAGTTCAATTCTCAGATGTCAGACCACTGGGCACCAGAAGCAATTTGGCCCATACTATGGGCCCGCCATACCCTACCGCTTTATTTTGAAAAATGTTCCGGCGCCGCGGTCACCGTTATTTTGGTCTCTTTGGACACCGCTAGTCAAGAAAACTATTGAATGAAATGATTTAATTTCCGCAACTGGCCGCTTTACAAGATTAACAAACATTCACCCAACAGTGCTCCAGAGTTTGGGAATCTTAACAAAGATATGAACCTTCTAAATAAAATCTCCACATAACAAAACAAATATCTCGTGAAGGGTATATTATATTATATCTCCTGGTAAGGGTTTTAGTCCATTACTTTAGGTCTGTGTACAAGAGAAGCGTGAAATAAATAGCCATAGCTGATTTTTTTTTTCAGAGGGTCATTCCATGCCAATTCAACAAATCGAGTACACCATCACCTCACTGGATTTTCTCTTTTGGTTTATTGAAAGATAATCTTGAGAACCGGAATTCTGAAAAATTGAGCTCTGTACCTCTTTTCGTTCTCACGCTACAGGCAATTTTAAATTTGAGGGGGGTCACCACCTCAAAAACATTACCGGTGTGAAATTAAATTTCAAGGGCCCCTAAAAGTAAAGAACTCCACCCCTCAGATCCTTCAAAACTTGGTATCTGGATAATTCTTTTAACTGCAGATTACAAATATGTGAACAGAAAAAAGATGCACCTTGCCCCAATTAAAATAACAGGGTCAAAATGGCGCAAAAACACTCAGACCATCTTTGGGGGGCCCATATTCAAAAGGAAAAGTGATATAACTTTCAAATTTGGGCTGGAGATAGCTACTCTTAAATACGACCTTGTGTACAATCTTATACTTATATCAGCTTCGATGGAAGAGATATAGATGTCGTCAAAAAGTAAAAATTCAAATTTGACCTTGCTTGGCCTCCCCCCTAAAACCCAATGTCAGACATTCTGCACCCAATCCTGCTTGAAATAAAATATGTTTGAGGGGGCTCCTTGCTTAGGGTGGATGGTCCATGATAGAATCTACTGAACTTTTCCCCGATTCGTGTAAACATGCTTGTCATCGATATGATCAAATATCAAAATAACAAATGGGATCAATCACGGTAAACTAGTTTTTGAGACCAAGTCATCCAAAGACCTGTTTTTAAGCATTTTACGCATAAATGTGTACACAAGTCTATGGAAACTTCACTTTTTGATACATGTTTTGAATTGTTACAAAAAACGGCTCGATAACTTTTTTGAAAATTTATAAAGTTTGCGCATTTATAAACATCTTTCGATTACTAAAGAAACAATTAGGGGTCACGGTCTACTTTTCTGTTATTTACAAAAGAAACACGTTTTTTTTTTTTTGTATTCTCAAACACCATTGCGACATACGGTGTGCACAGCGTCGTATATACTACGCACTGGAGACGCTTGTAACTGACGCGCGTACCAAAAGGCTCCCCAAGTTTTACGCAATTTTTAAACTTTGTCGACTGTTACAATCCTATCTGCATCAAGCGCAAGTATACAGGATTCCTCTTATATTTTATTCTCGTAGCCTAGCCTCATGACAACACGCGGCTGTTAGAATTTGAATTTAATAAAACGTACTTTTTTTTTTAACAATCTTTTGATTTGTTTCCTTTCTGACGAAAGTTTGATTATGTGTTCTGTTCTTCCTTCTCTTTGTCTTCTTTATTTGTTTATTATTCTGTAGTTCATTATGCCTTTAAAAACACGCATTATAAAAAATTTGAACACACACTTTTCCGTTCGTAGATTTTAATTTGGCTATGTATGTTGCGTATCTATCTGTTTATTCTAGTTCTTATACTTTCTCCTTTTCAAAATTAAACAAATAATCATTTACTGTAAAGGGTTCATCATTTCCTTTCGATGGGGGAGGGGTGCTCAAATAGAGGCCTATGTCATTGATCAGATCACGCCCCTCCCGCAATATTATTAGAACATTTGGCATGATGTCCCACAGGCGTAGACTGGAAGCTAACAGAAGGCACAGGTGACACTGAACACTATACTAGGCCTAGGTAGCTTGTACGGCGGTGTTTGGAAGAACATAATCTTGTGAAACTTAAAAATTTGACAATATGGAATATTAAGATCATGACCTCCCTAGCATTTGTTACAGGTGAGCCGTACAATGTAAATGAAATGTTTTGAAATATGCACAAATACACGTTTAGATGAGGTGGGTCTGGGACACGTCTAAGCCTATACAGTATTCAGGCATGAGAACTTCAGTTTAAAACTGAATTCAGTTTTTTTTTGGGGGCCCATTACGCGGTTTTGATTTATTTTCCCCCGATTTGGGGGGGTATTTCTGCTGGATTTAACGCGTTTTTTCAGTTTTTTTTTCTGCTTTCAGTATTTTTTTCTGAAATTCATTCTCATGCCTGAGTATTACATAACAAACGCAGCTCACTTTTGTTGCTTAGTCTTGACGCGTAAATGAATGTGGAGCAAATAGTCGCTACCTGGACAAATTACTCTTAGACGCGTGCGTTGCTCCAGACTGCGCATACAAAATTGTCCTGTTGGCACAAGATCAAAATTGAGCGCTTACGGGCGCATGGACCATCCACCTTAATATTTTGGCAAAGTTTCATTGTGGTGTTTAAAGTGTCTTCTATAATTAAGTGTCTTTCCACAAAATCCCTACTTCATGTAATTCCGTTTTGAAAGAAGTCCATTGAAACCACAGGAACCTGAACTTTGCAAACTGTGGGTCTAACTTGGCAGTTCCTGTTTACTATAGCTACCAAAAAAACGTTTGGCAACGTAAAAAAACACCAGTTTTAAAAGAGTTACGAGCCATATAAAGTTAATTAATCTAAAGATAGCACCAACTATACTCAAGTGCGTCTGGCCCCATTGGCAAACTTGGTCCCCTTTCTTCTCGTTCTTTCCGATTCCTTCGTTGGAACGTCCAAGCCTTTCTTAGGCCGGGCGCCGGCGATTTTTACCTATGGTTCCCAAGTTTTGGCGGCTCGGTAACACAGAAAAATAGGCACCCGGGCGCCGGATTTTGAAAACACAATTGCGCCCCGGTCTTCTGGTTACTCAATCCTGAATTAACCAAGTTATGAAGATACTTCGTTTGAATAGGCATCTCCGAAGTGGTTTGTGGAATAACAATTATACAACATAAATTGTTATTTCACAGTGCAGCATTACGGCGTGTTTAAAATGCGGAAGAAGAAAAAAAAAAAAAAAAAAAAAAAAAAAAAAAAAAAAAAAAAAAAAATCATTAAAAACTTTGGCCCGATAGCACGGCGATAGCACACGGATCCTTATGACATCTACAGTAAATTTAACAAAATTACACACTGATGCTCCATATTGCCATAACGCGCACCTATAAATGGACCGATATGGGCATCACAAAATCAAAAAATGGGTAAAGAAAAAGATCAAAATAAATAACACGTACGTCGGAGGTTTTCTAATCTCCCAACAAATTTTAATAAAATACATTAAAAATACTGTGTGTGACTCATATCTAGAACTGCCTTTTCAAACCCGGAAGTTAACTTGTAATCTTGGTCGGTCATTTCCATCCAGCTTCCGAATTTGCACATCTTTGTGAACTTTCGGAACACTACTCATGTTATGTAATTTCTTCGTTTTTATGCAGGATTTAGATTACTATTTTAAGCATTGA
>JAMKCH010046722.1:0-11619 GCA_023653785.1 Ophioderma brevispina
ATCTAACTGGTGTTTTTATGGTCTAAATTTGTTGAGGTATTTGTTATGTGTTTTTAATTAAAAAGCAAGATTTAAAAAAATTAGATATATAATACGCCCAAAATAGCCGCCCATATAATTTGAAATAGGCCTTTATGGACCAGTTCACTCATTTTTAGTTTGTATTATAATAAATCTAACGTAAAAATGCATGTTTTGAGCAATATGGACATTTAAGTAATTGACAATTTGGCCACCTCTGCCCGATACGTACAAATTCAATTTGAAGCCATAAGGACAAGGTTTTGATTGGGTCGAATGGGTTGTGGTCGAAATCGAAATGAGTCATAGAGCAGAGAGTTGCAGAGGGGAGGAGAACTTTATTTCAAGATCTGTGATTACGTCCTCATTTGTCAGACTGAAATAATTTTTCGTGTATTGGGCCGAGAGCGAGGAAAAATAAATTTTGACAAAATAAGAGACTTGAGCCCATACGTACAAATTTGTAAGTAATGGTTTTCGTAAGTATTGGGTCACAACAATGGCACGGCTTATCATATCTGTAACCGTTTCGTATCTGTATCCGTACGCATACAAGATCAAGATTTGATAGTTGTCGCTGGGACGCCTCCAGTGGTTGATGTAACAGGTGTGGCAGGAGATTAGTCCTCCGGACTCACCGTCGTCTACAACCGGGCGGACTAGGGCTCTCGATTCAGTTGACTTCTTCCGCAACATCATGTTATGTCAGTAGTCAGGGTAGATCCAGGTATACGGTACGGAGTCATCTGCCGTAATGGTCATGGAATGTATTAGGCAGTGCGACAATCCGAATTACTTATGATCCTGCCCTTTCTAGCATCGAGACACAACATCTCCAGATCAGCAGATCAGGGACCAAATTTCGTGAATGAATTGGGCTTTACTAATTTAAACTTAAGTGATGGAAAAATTATGAGATTGATAAAGGATTTTCTTTATGTTTGAAGTTTTACATGGATATTTTGAACAGACATTAGCACGGAGACAGATTGTTATGGTTAATTTAATCAGAAAAAACTGTTCACGAAATAAATGGGATGGCAACGAGAAGCTGTATCATCTTAACACCCGTTGACGAACAGGAAAATCGTTTGTATAGTATGTGTTTCACTATATTGACATTTACACATTTAATATTTTTTTGGGCTTTCAGAAGGAAAGAATCACGCCGAATCCTCATCGAGTGAAATCTTGAAGTACGATGATCTGCTATTCTGAAGACTCTGTGGTTGTGGTCACGCGTTCCATGTGTATTGTCGTAACTTAAGAAAGGTAGCTTCAAAGGGTACAGTAAAGCAGCAGCAAAGAAGCTGAACAAGATATCTAGGACAGAGGTGAATATCGTAAGAGACTCCATCAACAAAATATATAGCATTTTAGCAGAAAGAAATAAATAGACGAAGGGCATAACTATTTCATCATCACGGATTTGCAGAACATGGGTCTCTTTATGATTATTTGAGAAATAACTCTGAGAACCGCTTCCTACAGATTTGATCAATAAATGGGCTCACCAGCTTGCTATTGCGCTTCATATCTACACGCAAGACGGTGTTCTCCATAGGGATATTAAGTATTGCAACGTCTTCATTGGCGGAAAATCAATTGTGAAAGTTGTGCCTGATTTTGGAATTTCCCGCGAGACCGACGAATCAATAACGACAAACGTCAGGATTAAAGGGACTAATCGGTGGATGGCTCTGAAGCATGGATGACGCCAAACATTCCACGATTCGGACATTTATGCAATGGGTATGGTTTTCCTTGAATGTGTACGCGTAAAGTTCCCTTTCATAACATCAGTGCTTCCTTAACAGTGGCTTATCACGTGGGAGAACACCATATAACACCGGACATACCAGATGATGGTCCAGTTACATGAAGACTCTTCTTCCTCGTTGCTGGCGGACAGTGACCGTACTAAGAGACCCCAAAGATACATGAAGTCATTCGAGTAAAAGACGGTATGGATTAATTTAAAGGATACCAAGGCACCCATTACTCTAGCTGCTGTCCACATGTCAAATGTTTTGTTCGCCAATATTTTAATACAACAGAATCAGCCGTGAGCTTAAGGAACAATATAGTTACCTGAACCCCTGTTAATGTAAACGCAACAAAAAGACCGAAGAAAAATCAGTAGAAATTAAGGTGTGAAAATGTGATGGAACACGCTTTTGGTCAACAAAATCCAATTATCTGTTAAAACTAATAGAATGATTTTAATAACTTAGATCAAATATAACATATATGAGAGTCATAAGACAAAAATAATCACTGACCTTCAGGAAGCTTGACGCTGCCGGGATTTTCTGATCGTCGGACACATGCACGGGAAGAGTTTAAATGTTCCCATATCAATGCCGTTTTTAACATTATTTCAGCAAGTAAACGTCGAGGACAATTACAACATTAAAGTATTCACCCATTCTCTGTTCTCTTTGTTTTTGTACTAAAACAGGCAGTAATCAGTTGGCAGCAGAGTGACCATCATCTTTGACAACCTAGAGATGACATGGAACTACATATTTTAGACCGCAGAGATGGTGGTTTCATCTTTCTGATTTGTGCAGGCTTGGCAGGCAGGGCAGTTGGGTTTTTTTTAGAAAGAAAGAATCTAGAAAGAGATTCATGAGCAAACACGTGAACACTACGAAGTTCTACGTTGACAATTTTCGCCTTTTTACTGCTGGTCTAATCTAAATCGTGGGCGGGTTTAGGTCACCATAGAGCCCATCTTTTTGTGTTGATAAACAAAACTAAGCTGATGTACAAATTTCACGGGAGGGAGTGACTTGTGTTTGTGTTTTGTAGATACCACAGTAATATTTACAGTTAGAACATACACTTTCTGCCTTCAGCCAGATGGGTGTTGTGTGTGTGTGTTGGAAATGGAGAGCAATGGTATCTATTTACACCTCAGATTGAGAAAAGAATGACTAGTAAGGAGGGCTTGTATTTTCAGAATTTAATCAAAACATGATGCTAATTTTCTCGTTTGGATGAACCATTATGATGAATGAGAGTGTTGGGAGCGTTCGCCCAACAAGTGATTCGCTCAAAAGTTTTCGGATACTGAATGGTCCAATTCAAGCTGAATTTCATAAGATTTCCCAATCCTGAGCGCTATTGCTCGATAATTATTTGTATCTAAACAATTGCAATATTGATAAGATTTTAATTAAACAAAATTGTGGTTTAAACATGCCATAACACCCCTTGATTAACATATTCCATCTAAAAAGTGGTTTGCTTACGGTAATCGTAAAAAATATTCTGTACATTACCGATCACATTAAAATTTTACGTCGGATTCAAATTAAATTTTGGAATTAAAGTATTATGTTTGTGATGGCCCTTCCTAGGAAACAGAGAAAATATATGTTTTAATCGGGTGGGGCACCTTTAAAGGCTGACTCGGATATTTTGAAATATAATTTTGTTGGTGTAGTAATTAAAAATAGTCATCTAGAACTAAAGATAGCCATCTAAAATGCTTAATTCCAATGTTAGAGATGAATCGGATTTTCCGTTTCATGCAGTAAACATTTATAACAGTGCCATAGGATACTGTGTATAACAAAAATTCCAGATCCGGAATTTTATAACAAAGTTGTGATTTTCTATATGAAGGACTTCGACTTGAGCTTAATGATCTCACACATTGATTAGTATATGGATAAGCATTATGTGTATGAAAAAAACCCCGATTTGTTTGAAAATTGTGTGCGCCCTCATCGGGAAATCGCTGAGTGTGCCTTTAAGGTTGATTCTAAGCTGAAAATGATAATAATAATAATAAATACAGTATATTCAATCTCATATCATGGCCCGTAGGCCAGATTGCCAGAGATATTTTAAACAATGAAACTTAGAACTAGCAGCAGGTAAAACAGCGCCATTTGGCAACAATGAAATGATCAAACATACAGAATGGGAACTGGAAGCTTACATGGTTGATTTGCACATGCCATCCAAATGAACCATGACGAGAGAGAATATCTCTTATTCAAATTCAATCCATAGGCATGTACAGGTATATACCCTACGAAGCACTCATATTATGGGCTGTATCAGGACATTGGCACAAAGCCAATGGTTCATTCACTAGAATGAACCATCAAATTCAGTCTGGAACAATTTGTATCATGCCTGTATTTCGTTTTATAGCAGGCTCACGGTGATTTGAGCGCAAAATATTTGCAGTTCAGATATCACTCGAGGTGAAACTATTTCCAATACGGGTAATTTTCATTTTTACAGTTTCAGGAAGTTTCCTGCAATTCGCAAGTCAAACAAAAATTACTTATATTTTCTGAAATAAAGATAGTTTGGATACTTATTCAAATAGCGAATCCATTGTATATACCAAAATGGCTGTGTGTCCTTTTAACAAAGAATTTAACACTTCATCAGCACGCAATTCGCCTGTGACTTCCAATGATACCGCCCAGCATGCATTTGCTCTTTAACATTTGTCTATGTTCACATTAATCCATGACGGCCTGTGTAGGTCAAAAATGAATCCCACAATGCACTGAAACTATTTTTGAATCCCACAATGCATTGGAACTATTTTTTAACTCTTGCAGCTTTTTGAAATACAAATACATGTATATTACTCCATGGGATCAAAGAGAGAAAGATGCTTGCATGAAGAATTGGTTACGAGATCGGCGAAGTAGTAATGATTTCGGCGCCGTTAATAGTTTGTCTAATTATACCTTTCAACTACTCTGGGGTATATCAGTTGCCCCCCCCCCAACGTTGGCACTTTGATTTGAAAATGAATAAAAAGTCATCACAATTTCTTTTCCTAAATATCAGTGACCCAGTGATATAACATCAGGCAGCATTGACGCGAGCAAATAATAGACTGTTGATATCAGTTAATCCGCTCGGTATGCAGAGGATAAACACTTCAATTACTTGTTCAACTGTATGGGTAATAAAATGGCTCTGTACTTCCCGATAAAAAGGATTTCAGGTGATCATCACCAGATTAAGGATAGAGCTATTTTTTTATGACGCTAAGTCGGAAGATACTGTCCGTTTCACGAATAACTAAATATTAGGCTTTACTGGTGCGTTCAATAACTTTGACCATATATTTATCATTTTCCCAAAGGAAACAACATAGTTGTTGGCAGACTGTGACCAGCGGAAGAGGAGAAAGAAGGAGATGGCTCGCTTTTGCAATCCGATTACCAGGATTACTCTCATTCATCAGCTCATTGTTAAGACTTCACGGGCCACTCGTTGGACCTGTGAGAAGTGTTCACCCGACTCAAGCTTGGCCGTTCGGGGAAGGGTTTCACAACAGGAAGTAGTAATTGGACACGCTCCACTAAATTCCTATTAATTTTCCAGCTAAAAGATCTCAGCTGGCAATAACTCCCGGGTGTTCTGACTGATTGTTATTTATTTTAATCGTTGGCGATACTATTGAGGAAATCAGTGACTTTTTTTTTTAACGGAAGAAACAACAAAATCGACCTTGTTGTCGGTTAGCTAAATTGATTCAGGTTTTGGGGGTCAATACAAGATGTTATTATTTGCCTAATTACCAATATCGGTTATTTACTGGGTTACTGTGAAATATGAATGATTGAATGATTAGCTAAATGCATTTTCAAACTCTCAACCATACTTTTTTTGTGTCAGAAAAAAGTGTCCAAAGTGCCAAATACTTTGAAAATTTGGGCGTCAAAGGTGTGATAACTGGATGGCAGGCGAGGACGGTCGCTTATTGTACTAGTCACAACACATAGTGTATAGCCCCTTTCAATACCAATTGCAAACTGTCGGGTAATTGGAACTGTTCTGGGATTTAATGACAGGGGTAGAAATGGCTCAAGCAAGTAGCGAAGTCTTTGGTCCAAATCTGATTAATTTAAGCCGATGAGAGAATAGGAGGTGAACAGGTTATCTTTTGAAGAAGCAGTCGAACCACCTCCGTCTTTCTCATCTTCTTGCTGTGACCTAACATCTTTGTGCAGAAAAACAAACTTTAACTTACAGTAACATGCCGCGTAACCCCATTTCTTTTCAATTACCGTGTTTTTAGCATAGGTCGCTAGACCCCCTTCTTTGTGTTGTTCTAAATACCTGGTGGGAAATGATGCATAGAATGATGGTCCCGCAATACGTTATGGATCTTGGTTCTGCACAAAGTGTTAGGTCCACAGTACCCAAGCAACTTATCCACCGGAGAGTTGTTCACATTAGTTTCGTTTTTCAATAATGCTGAAATATTACAGTCAAACTTAGATGAACTCACAGTAGAACCTCAAAGTTATTTTGCATCGCGAACGACGCCAGATCAATCAAACTGGGTTCGATGTTCATATAGAAGTCCCAGTGTGACAAAAGATGTTGCCATTGCTTCCATACTGCGATACTGCACAACGTTATACAGTGCATGACGAATCAAAGGCAATCCTCTCATTTGCGTACTTGAGACTTCTAGATGAAAAGGTCCTACCATAAATGGGCGTGGGGAAACAGTCATAACGCATGAATTATACCTATTAAAACTGCGTATGGACAGTAACAAAAGGCTCTGGCAGTTCCAACTAAACAAGAGGGAATCTGAAGTCCTTTGTCCGCTGATTACCAGGTGGATTTACTTGTCAATAATGCAATTATTTGCTTGAGTCAATGTAGCCTAGTGTATGTACCTTGATCAAGATATTCAGAAAAGAACTGAGATGGCATTTTAGTCATTTTCATGAAAATGTGCAACCTTTACAATGCCAAAACAAATTTAAATGGTTAATTATTAAGATTTGTATTATTATTTTACAGTGGAAAAATGGTTTATTCATGCGAGCTGTAATTAAAAAAATGAACAATTTTTGCTTTGACCCCATGACCAATATCTAATCTTTCCCACATATTTAAAATCAGATTCGATTTCAAGCATTTGTAAAGATATTGAATTTGTTTTGTGAAACGAAAACTTAAAAACAGGTAAGGAAAAAAAATCAGCAAATTAGGGATTACTGCGGAAATTTCCCACGAGTTTATGGTATATCCGAAGTTGTCGGTTGAAGACAAAATTAATGATGACATTACTTAATGATGTTCACTTGCATTATTTTCTCATTCCTATCCACTGCGTTACTCCAATTTGACATTCATATGGCCTCTGAGTCTTTAAGTCGCTATCAATTTCATCTAATGGTGAATTATTTATGCAGCTGTAGCCATCATTAAATTGTACCCATAAGTTAATTACCAGTTATTTTCCTCTTGTGTTTATCATCGTTCCATTATTCACCCACTAGTTGTATTTATGCGCCAGACCATCTGTACGTAATATTTTTCAATTTTTTAATGTACTTTGCCCCTACTTTACATGTTAGGACTTTTGCGGTGTTTCTTTTACCATGCTCCACTCTATAGCCACTTATCTTCGGTTTTATCATACACAAAGTTCTCTCCTTTTGTTATAAGTCTAAAGTTGGTTCGTATTGTTGTAGGTGTCTAAAGGGAAACACCCATATTATGTGCTATCTGTAATAATTTAAACATTGCAATGCGCAGGCGTAATCAATGATACTGATCAGAAACTGGATTGCAAGATTGCTTGGGGTCCTCGTTCCCTTCAATCACATTGTAGTAATGAAGAATTAATCCACGATTTTAAAATAGCTTCTACTTATGACCCCGACTTTATGTGGACTATAATAAGCTATTTCACTAAACTCCAACCATGATCTAAAACATAAACGATGACGATAAAAACAATTCAAATGAAATGCATGAACATGATAATTCCAAATAGCCAATGGTATGCCTGTATTATCATTTTAAGTGATCTTTAACGCACTTATTAAAAATACAAGATTCCAATTTAGTATAATACATTTCAACTCCCGCAGCCTTGATATCAACATTTAGCACCCATTACCGAAGACTTAAAAAACACTCTCCCACAAATTTCATCTTACATTCAGTGAAACATGGTTCTCGATAACAACGAACACCCTGGCCACTCGACCACATTGATGGTTTCACCTAGTTCGGGAGGTTGATAGAGATTGAAGAGGGAAGGTGGGCGTCGACTAAGTTTATGCTGCAACTCAATTTATAAAATTCGCTCATTGATCTTACATTGCCCTCTAATCCTAACTACGAATCTTTGTTCATTGAAATATATCCCCAACAAAAAACAAAATAATCTGGTTATTATCGACCACCTGACTCTTCTGCGTATCATCATTGATAAATGTAAGGAACTCTATTAACCTAATTCAACTAACGAACGTAAAGATGCTTTTATCTGTGGTGGACTTCAATTTGATTTTTAAAACAATTCTCGCCACCTTACCACAAAGGAAGTTATTAACACATTTTATTCTGCGTTCATTTTATCCTTAATCGATTTTAAACCCAACGCGTGTTACCACAAATATTCCACTTTTTTTTTTTTTTTTTTTTTTTTTTTTTTTAACAAAATAATTCCAGGGATTTTATTCAACGATTATTACTGATCATTTCCCTGTTTTCAGATTCTAAATACTAAAAAATACAACCAATTCTAATTCTAAATCTAATAATTATTATACGACCTCGCAAAATAGATAGGGAATATGCCTACTTGGAAATGATTAAGGGACAACTAAACTGCGAAAATGCAGTCTTGTAACAAACTGTGATTCTGCAGACAGATCTTACAACCTTTATTTATAAGTTCTCAATCTTAATATGAAAACCACGTACCTAAAGTTAAAAAGAAAATAAACAAACGTAAAGAGGCTAAACTTGGACACAATGGCATCAGAATAGTCAATAAATACCTAGAAACAAAATTATACCCCAAAATTATATTAAAACACCCAAACGATGAAAAATAAACATAATATATTCAGTATAGGATAAAAATTAACGTATCTAATCAAAATGTCGCGCAAAACTACTCACAAATAAATTTAAAACTCTTATAAAAACAATATTACAAACACGTGGAAAACTATTAAAAACATCCTTGGCAACAAAAATAAAAACTCCAATCCAACTACTTTATGCGGGTTCTACAAAGGTTCTGATTCCAAGGACATTGCGGAGAGCTTTCAAAAAATCTTTGTGAAATGGCCCTTAAAATTAGCTAGTCAGATCATCTTCCATCACAGCTTCCCAGTGATTCCTAAAGGCAACCTTTGAAAAGTCCGTATTTCAATCCAAAATCACCTCAGAGAAATCCTCGATATTATCGCCAAATTTAGGGACTGGTAAGAGTTTGGTTTTGAGGAACATAAGTCCCGCCGTAGTAAAAGAAAAGAAATTCCCACTTTCTTATGTTACCCACTTGCCCATGTCTTTAATCTTCCCCTTTCTACGGTGGTGTTCCTGCTGATTGTGAAAGTTGCTAAGGTTATTCCAGTCTTCAAGAGGAGATCCGACAATCTTTTCCAATACCGTACATTTCACTCTACGTGTTTCTCTAAAATCCTCGAACGCCTGATTACAATAGGCTTGACCAACCTTCCTCTTCCCATAAAATCCTTCACCCCAATTCATATGGTCGGAAAACAGCATTCCACTGACCTGGCTCTTTTAATTATCCTATGGACAAAATCTCTTCGATCGACTCAATTGATCATTCATACCATTGGTATTTTTCTTGATATATCTAAGGCGTTCGACACATTGATCATTCTATTCTCATAACACAAGCGTCTCCCACTACGGATACGCGGACACTCCATTAACGCTTCCACAGCACGACTTTCCAATCGTCAACAATTTAACCTGTTTTGATACTCATCCCTCTGGTTCTCTACAGTTCAATGCGGGTGGTTGTTCCCCAAGCTCTATTCTGGTCTTTCTTTCCTTAATTTATGGAAATGAGTATTCTCTTTTAATCCGACTTCTCTCCTTTTGTCTTTTTCAGATGCACAACCAACATCTTCTTTCACATCCCAACTTAGATACCCTAGTACCACTTTCAACATGAAATGGTTCATGTCAAAATTGGTTTAAAGTCTCAAATTGTTAACAAAATAATATGCATTTAAAAAAACAAATTACATTCAACTTCTCCAAGAAGTCCAAAAAAACACCCAAACTCCTAAATGCACATACAAATTGATAATCTAAAATAAATCCCCCACAAACTAACACCCATCTTAGGAGTTGTAAGACACAAATATGAATTGGAAAGACCATATTTCCAAGATCACAAACCAAGTTCTCTAGGAGTTATTGGAGTTCTTTAAAGACTCTTAAACACACATACCACCTGATATCTTGTTAACTTTATAGAACCATTGATTTTCCATATATTTCCTTACAGTACATTGCTGGCAACATCGAACATTCCACTCAATCTATCTCAATGTCCCGGACCGCCAACTAATCCCCCATCTTGATAGACTATTTAAACTTCAAAAACAAGCAATACGTATTTGCACTGGTTCTTCCCATTTTATCTCATACCTAGAGGGCATCATTCCATAAAATAAAAACACTTACATATTCGATGCAAAGCAACTTCAAACGGCAATCTTCATGCACCGCTATGGTTTAATAATACCTTCCAAGATCATTGAAAATTTTTCTTTAAACACAAAGACATCCACAATTATAACACACGACATGCAAGCAAATGTATTCCATTAAAGCTACTTTGAATTTAATTAAAGACCAATCTAAAACTGCGGTCCTAGATCTGGAATTCGCGTGACCTAAACTGACAATCCTCAAAATCTGCCAATGTATTTAAAACCATCTTAAAATCACTTATTATGCTGTGCAATACAATTCTGGCACATATTTTTTTATTTTTTTTTTACATTTCATATGTTAGATTTCTTTTATCAAATATTCTACCTTACTGTTAATCAGTAACTTTCTAGTGTTTTTGTAACAGATTACACTTAATTATCATTTCTAATTCAAATTATCGTGACGAGCCGAAGGAACAAATTCTCACTTCTAGCCTACGTATCATCCTTTAGGCCCCAGATCGTTGCATTATTGTCCGGGATTTTTTTTTCATACAGATAGCTCACCTCAGCTTTGCCATCTTTACTTATATGTTTTTACCCTTATGATATTAACATCAAGTTGATTCACCTCATTGTACCCGGGCCATATGGGGGGGCGGCTGTCCTGTTTTGTTCTTTCCTTGTTTTTATCTTTTATCTTGTCTTGTTTGGTCCTGTTCTTGTTTTGTCGCAACCTTGCTGGCTCACAAATAAGTTTTATCTCCCATTGGGTGGGGTCAATCCTAAAGATCACTTGATCTTATATGGGCCTCTCCCACACCCATCTTCCTCCTTTTTTCTAATACTAATGATATTATTATCACTTATAATCGATATCCCAATTATTTAATACCTAATCTAATTCGCTTTGTTATGTATGCTAATATCATAAGGGTAATATTTTGACTTCATTAGCCCAACTTGCGTATATGTCACTGTCTTTTACAATTGTATTTTAATTTTAATATCATTATATTGTATTTACTTGTTTTGTAAATCACTGAAGATTTGGTGAGAATAAATGAACTTGAACCTAAGGTTCATACGCTCCAAAATATCAGTTTGTTTAATTTTACGGGCCTTGTATTTTTATTTATTTATTTTT
>JAMKCH010046724.1:0-59050 GCA_023653785.1 Ophioderma brevispina
TCCGAAATCTATCAACAGACGAGCTCTGATTCTGATGCAGATGAATATTCGTGCAGTTATTGCAAAGAAAACTTTTCAAATGACGAAGAACTTCAACATCATATTACAACACCGCAACACAAAATTAATTTGAATTCTGACAAAGGACGTCCATGGAAGCATCGAAGTGCGCCACTGAATGTCATCAATGGGAACTATAATCTTTGTGAAAGGTTGGATGCGATATCATAATTTTGATAATTCTAACAAGATAGATAAATTTGCCCTTACAATGCTTTTGCATACTGTCCATTTTCAGACACCATTTCAAGAAATACACCATTAGTATCCCGGCTAGCGAGCGAACCGGAATTTTTTTTGAAATTGTGTCGGCAAATGGACAGTTCACACTTCCTCGTCTGAAAAAGAAGCAGATCTGCCACTTTCTTACAGTTTTTTTTATCGCGTCCTGTTCCCCTACTTTCTGTTGTGATAATTCTGTCTCCAACATTCCAATAATCGTGCCTCTTTAAAACTCTGAATACTGGGACTTGCCCATTGCTATACAATGAGAGTAGCTCAAGAAATGCAAACGGAGAAAACCTACTCACATGAATGATCCAGGAATCGTCCATTGTGATGATCATTACATATGTTTAAGAAAGCAGACGCATGTGAGTTGACAGGTGCATATTACATAATCATTCAAGCGTGAAAATCTTTGATGAGTGTAACTTGGTACGAAGAATATATACAGGGAGGGCGTGCCCGGGAGTATAATTATTATTCATTTGTTTATTATTATTATTCATTTTTATGTCTGTTTATATTTTCTGTCCTCGTTTGTTACAAAAGAACACGCCTCACACGGTAGCATGGTATCATTATTTTTTTATCGTCATCACACTTTCTCTTTAGACTAAGGACTATTGCTTAATGCAAATCCAGTAAATGAATGGCTGATCTTTGTTTGTCCACGGATTAGAGATAAATCAATATTGCACTAACCAAACATGACACATGATAAAAACACTTGATTATTATTGCAAATTAAGCATGTTTTGACTGTTTTCCCTTTTAGTATACTTTCAAAGTCTTGTTTGAAGGTTTGTCCTCCTTAAGGTCTTTTACACAACTTAAGCTCTTTTCTGGTCATCCATTGACTGTCGATTAACCGTCGATTAACAAAGTTGAAAAAACACGACCATTAATACATCGTCTCTGTCTCTTAGGTATATGGAAGGAAAATGCCCTTTTACAAACGTCAACAATTCCTGCTCTATGGCACATAGCAAAGAAGAACTTTTGGAATGGAAAGAAAGACACAAATACAGAAAAATGAAATTGCGGAAAGCAAGCCAAAAGAAACTGTTTTCCTTTGTAGATGATTTACAAATGGAATACTATCTTGCAGATAACCAGTTGGAAGTGGTGAGATAAAGATTTTCCTCCTATCGTTCATTAACATATAACTTTTGTCAGCTACTAGAAGTTCCTTGTGCTAAAATTTATTGTTATATCATAAGTACTGTTGCTTGTTATATACTCATTTCAAGTTGTGTATAACCTTTTGTTGCTTAGCAATAGTTATTATGTTGAAATAGTGGAGCAACGGTCACATTAATCAAATCTAGTATAGTCATATATGTTTTTGAATTTTTATAAAACGTTGTTCATAGTGCTACATTTTTCTGCAGATGACTGAAAAGGTACCGGAGTATGTTCAAATAGAATATCAACCTGAGAATCTGAGAGCATTAATACCTGGCAACGAAATAGACGAGAATCAGCTCTACACATTTAAATGGACGTTGATGATTAAATCATCAAAGGTATGTAGTAAAACAGATAGATAATGTTCAATATGTTACTACCTTAAAATATGCAGTTATGATACTTCATAATTATTTGTTGTTTCTTTTTGTCTTCTAAGAACCCACTAAGCAGAATAGGCCTTCTTCATGACGAATATCGGATTCACTTTCATCTTACAAGTCCTGAAAATGCAAACAAACCACAGATTTGTCCAGGAAAGCAGGCTTCTCCGACTTCCTTTAAAGGTGGCACGCAATACACCATAGGTGTAAAGTTTACTACGCGTATGTTGGGAAAGTTTGAGCAATGGATAGTGTTTGACTTTGATGAAAGACCCGTATTTTTTCACAAATTAGTAGTCCGTGTTGGATCAGATGTAATCCTGGACGACATCATTAAGACAGAAAATACGCAAACAACACAAACGTGGGATTCTTCAAACAGTAAAATTATTTATTTTACCAAATTCCGAAGTCGATTGGAAAAGAACTTAGAATCTCGATACAGATTATCAGAACTGAAGAGAGAACCAGGGATCTTGGATCCTGACAACTACAAGCATTTTATGCATGAAATGTTGAAAATAGAAGAAGTGGAGAGAACAGAACAACTAAAGCGGTATGCTATTTTTTGCCTTTATTCTATTAGAACTTTCAGGATTTTCCAATGAATGTTTCCTTCAAAATCTGGATAACGCCATTGAAGTTTTTTTAGGGTCAGGATGTTGCTTCATTTTGGCGTGATCTAGTGAAATGAAAAGCTATTTGCCAAAAATCTGAGCAAAATTTCCATCATCTGTAGTTATTCCGTTTGGAACGCTCGAAGTGAGCCTAACTGGGATTCCGCACCATATACGAAGATTTAATTTGTTTCCTTTTCATTGTTGTCGGTTGCCTACTCCAAGCATCCTGGGCTTTCCCCTTTGTATAAGTCTAGTTTGTGTGCGTGTTATGACTTAATCTGTTGTGTTTTGGTAGTTGTCTGCTGTCTGCTGTTCTCCTTTTAGAGTCAGTATAGCGTATCTGGCCTGGGTATTTGTATTTTCTTTGTTATTTTGATGTTTTTAATGATATAAAGAATGATGTTAGTTCCACCGAAATCTAGGTTATTTTTCCATAATGCTTTATTTTATATTTTCAGCTTTGGAATGGAGATAGATCTGACACCAAAAACAGACTTTTCATCTTAAATCTCGCAACGAAGTGATGACATTTGTTGCAGAACGAAAACAGTTATTCGGGAAAATAGACCTGACCCACGCTCTTCACGATGATACCAGCGCTAGTCAGATTGTGCTCACAAGTGTTAAGTACGTGCTGATCAAATTTGAAGCTGCGTCAGAAACCGTGTACGAAGCCGAAATATTCAAAGATAGAGAGATGGAGGACAAACAGACAAAAGACGAATTGTTTGTTTTCCTTAGTGAGGAATGCGTTCGAGACATAGGACTCGTTAGTGGCCAAACCAGACATGTCCGCATACAGTTTCATCTAGATCGTCATAATTTCCTGATCATGCATCATGCAATTGAACGTGTGACAAGTACAGACTACTTATTTCCACCTGAGAATCCAAATCCAGCTTTGATGTAAGTGTTTTGTTTCCTCTGACGAAGAAGGACATACATGCTCATGAGGATGTAATTTTAGAACGGATTTCAAACTTTGGATTTACTACTTAGTGCAATATTGGCAATTATAGTTTATGTCCGGTGGTAACAATTTACTAGTAGGGAATATTACACCAAAATTTCAAAGTACCTCAAAGGGATTGTCCGTTTGATTTTCATATAAATTTAAAGAGCACAATGTGGAAAAAATAAAACAAAAAGTAGGGAAACCCGTTGAACCGTTCAAAAGATTCAGATTTGCAAAGCTTTTCCTGAAATGTGTACGTAAATTTCATGCACAAAAGTGGCACCGAGAATGATTAGGTCAAACCAATAATTGTTGAATGCTGTGTTAACTTTAGTACTTTATATTTGATTTGAAGTATATACCTTAATTTTTGAGGAAATATGTAAATAAATATAAACGTATAATTACCAACATGTGAATGCATCCTATTGCAAATTGTTCTTATGATGCAAGCCTCTTACCTTTCAGTCTTTTAATGTAATATGACAAGATTTGAAATGCAGGCAAACTTAGATGCTGACCTTTTTCATTTGTCAATGCAACCAAAATTTTTGGTGTAGCACATTTCCCCATGCATCGAATTTGCTCCTCAATTGCGAGATAACTTTGTCCAAACATTGAGCTGATAATTTGCAGAAATGTAGGAGAAACATCACCGACACTCTATATTCCAAGAAAAGATTCAGAGATCAATATTTTTCAGGAAATTGAAAAGATAGACCCTAAATTGGGCCATAATCGGCCTTCGGGTCTTATTCCCATTTTAACTGGCTGAAGAGAATCAAACCGTGCAAATAACTATGAAAAAACGTTGTTATAACTGTTGCGAGACCTAGCTGCCAGTTCAAACGATGTTTTTATGATCATTTTAACAGTGTATACCATTCCTGGCCTAAATCTGATGCATGTTTTTTTTTTATAAAACAACCAAAAAGGTTTTTGATTTACAGTTTTTTAAAAGTGCATGTCATAAGGTAGAAATGACCGAGTTGTCGAATTATAATGCAACATGCCTATGTTGGTCACATTCAAATGTTTTTACACACTATCACATAAGAGTGTTTATATTTTAGCACCTGTATTCTTCTTTTGATTATCATTATTATTATTATTATTATTTTATTATTATTGATATTAATATTGTAATTATTATTTTAAACTTTGTTTTTGGACTCAATGCATTCCAGATGTCCTCAAGAGCGCACATCTGACACAACAGCTGATGATTCTTCTGTTGAGGTGAAGTTGAATAGGTGGCAGGAGGCGGCAGCACGCTTCATACGTTCAAAAGGGGGAAAAAGAGACCTGACTCCATTGCTTCTCCTCTATGGCCCCTTTGGAACTGGTAAAACATTCACAATAGCAACTGCAGTCATAGATACTTTGTGGAAAATGAAGAAATCACACATTGAAGACGAACCCCGCATCTTGATATGTACCCATTCTAACAGGTACATATTCGTGCAAATGTATATTTTTTCGCGCTGGCTAAATTTTCACTTTGGATTCAATATGCCATAATGTACAACAAGTTTTGTTCTTTTGGCATATAATTGACATTTGACGTAATTTTAAGCAGAAGGGGTCAATTTTAATAGAAAAGTAGACGTTAAAGGCACTATCAATGATTTGCTAAATCGGAAATATTTTTATAAATTATCAAAAATCAGATTTTTACATGTCTGTAACAAGTATAGGTATTGTAACTTACCCTACAAGTTACAAGGCCAAAAGCAACATATAAGGACAAAAATCTGATATTTTAGTCATTACTCCGTATGGATACTTAACTGCAACACGTAAATGAATGCAGATTTATATCTTTGAACACTGCAGTTTTCTTCCTTTTCTGTCAATTTGTCAGTTGCAAAAAAATAACATGAAAATTCTACAAACTCATCCTCTACTTTGAAGATACTCCAGCCTTTTTTGTAAATATTTTGAATCTTTCGGGTAGATCACTGATAGTGTCTTTAAGCAAAGGTCAACAAAATGTTAATATACGGTTAACAGTACAGACATGTAAAGATTAGTGGGAATGCTTGGATACTTTAAGGTGACTACTGATTTAATTGCACACTCTTATTAGGAAAATACAACAACAACAAAAGAAATTGACAGAAATGAAGAAACGTACCCGTATGAGTGAACTTTAAAAACAAAGGAATAAAAAGATGCATTTTAATCCATATACTATTAAACTTTGGTAAACATGTATACAACAAATAAAGGATTAAAAACAACATTTAACCCTCGTCTACCGAAGGGGGGTTACCACCCCCACCCTTTCAGGTTTTTTCCCCCGCTTGCTAAAACCTCCTTTTTTGGTGCCAAATTATTTAATGTAATTGTCAATTGACATTTCCGCTCCTTTTCATCCAAAAACAAACATCCACCGGGGTATAGATAAGATACAGTGTGATCCCAAAGTGATGGATAGGGGGGTGGCAACCACCCCCCCTTTCGGGAGAGAAGTACCAACATGCCTAACACAACACAGAAACATCACCGACACTTGATTTCGGTACCAATAGATAGCTATGGTCCTCCTCTTTCCATTGATACTAAAATAAGTATCATCATGCCTAGCATTACGTCACAATGACGTCATAAAGTTCGCATGTCAGCAAAACTGCCATTTTCCATAGACACACACAGTGGAAAATTCAATTTTTTTGCCAAAAAGGTTAAGAAAATCAGATTTTCTACGTGATGGGAAATGACTAGTTTTATATAATGACAGCATTTTAGAGCTATAATAAGGTGTTTGAGTTGCTAAAATTGCGAAATATCAATTTTCCACCCTATATTCAGTATTTTCGTACTTTCCTCAACATATGACGTCATGGTGACGTCATAATGGAGATGTTGGTACTTATTTTGGTACCAATGGAAAGAAGAAACTCTAGGCTATCCTTTGGTACCAAATTGCAGGAATCGGGAGTTTTGTTACAAAAAATGGCTCAGGTAGACGAGGGTTAACAGATTTGAACAATGTCCAAATCTAGCTAAATCTAGCTATATATGTGCAGAATATGTAACTAATTTGCATGTAGTATGTGAGTCAATAAAACCTCTACATTCAGAAAAGATTTTTCTTTGAAAGGTTAAACGTTATGTTTGCTTGAATGTTTGCTTTGATTGTCAGGATTAAATAAGCTATCAGAAGATTTTTATTTGGTGTCTTTCGGACTTTGGGTTCAGAAACTATGTCAATTTGGCCGAGAAACCCCAAAAATTTTGTTTGCCCACTTTAAACCATACAATGCGGAGAGACTAACACCGACGTATACCATAACTCATTATAGCAAAGACAATTCACACATGAAATTTCAGTTGGTATTGATTTCTTCTTGACAAAACATACCAGTTTGAATAAAACGATGCATTTTAATCCATATACTATTAACTTTGGTAAACATGTATACAACAATAAAGGATTAAAAACAACATTTAACCCTCGTCTACCGAAGGGGGGTTACCACCCCCACCCTTTCAGGTTTTTTCCCCCGCTTGCTAAAACCTCCTTTTTTGGTGCCAAATTATTTAATGTAATTGTCAATTGACATTTCCGCTCCTTTTCATCCAAAAACAAACATCCACCGGGGTATAGATAAGATACAGTGTGATCCCAAAGTGATGGATAGGGGGGTGGCAACCACCCCCCCTTTCGGGAGAGAAGTACCAACATGCCTAACACAACACAGAAACATCACCGACACTTGATTTCGGTACCAATAGATAGCTATGGTCCTCCTCTTTCCATTGATACTAAAATAAGTATCATCATGCCTAGCATTACGTCACAATGACGTCATAAAGTTCGCATGTCAGCAAAACTGCCATTTTCCATAGACACACACAGTGGAAAATTCAATTTTTTTGCCAAAAAGGTTAAGAAAATCAGATTTTCTACGTGATGGGAAATGACTAGTTTTATATAATGACAGCATTTTAGAGCTATAATAAGGTGTTTGAGTTGCTAAATTGCGAAATATCAATTTTCCACCCTATATTCAGTATTTTCGTACTTTCCTCAACATATGACGTCATGGTGACGTCATAATGGAGATGTTGGTACTTATTTTGGTACCAATGGAAAGAAGAAACTCTAGGCTATCCTTTGGTACCAAATTTGCAGGAATCGGGAGTTTTGTTACAAAAAATGGCTCAGGTAGACGAGGGTTAACAGATTTGAACAATGTCCAAATCTAGCTAAATCTAGCTATATATGTGCAGAATATGTAACTAATTTGCATGTAGTATGTGAGTCAATAAAACCTCTACATTCAGAAAAGATTTTTCTTTGAAAGGTTAAACGTTATGTTTGCTTGAATGTTTGCTTTGATTGTCAGGATTAAATAAGCTATCAGAAGATTTTTATTTGGTGTCTTTCGGACTTTGGGTTCAGAAACTATGTCAATTTGGCCGAGAAACCCCAAAAATTTTGTTTGCCCACTTTAAACCATACAATGCGGAGAGACTAACACCGACGTATACCATAACTCATTATAGCAAAGACAATTCACACATGAAATTTCAGTTGGTATTGATTTCTTCTTGACAAAACATACCAGTTTGAATAAAACGATCTATTGTGTAACAAAATTATAAGTAAAATGTTTTCAACCGATGAAATTTCCATTGTTCAATCATGAAGAGTCAGTTATTGAAAATCACTCCATATCAATATTTCAGTTCATAAACTCTATGTAAACGATACATCTTTGTGTGGCTCAAAATGGCCAAACAGGATTTTTAAATCTCAGCAAAATAGACATAACTTCTTCCTCCAAAGTCTAAATGACACCAAATAAACGTTTTCTGAAAACCTGTTAATCCCTATTCATATCCAAAGCAAACATTTGAGCAGAAATTCTTAAATGTTTTAATTATATTTTATTCTGAATGTAGGGTTTTTATTGACTCACACTTACACTTAGGTACAATACATGTTATTTGACATTTGTTCATAGGAATCCTATTGAATATCAATTGAAAGAAAGATGCAGAACGCAAATAATTTCATTATTGCAACACAGAGTAAAGTTAAAGCTCTATGAATACTGGTTTCACTTGTACAGGTATAGCGAAATATTTTGAAGGAATTATTTATTCGTATAATTACATGTTGTCTGTCGACAGTGCTGCTGATCTGTACATTACCAACTACTTTGATGCGGAGTGTAAGGCAAGCAAAAATCGGATTAAGATGAGACGTGTATATGCAACTACACGTGATATCAGGAGCATACCCAAGATGGTACGTCCATACATCAACGTTGAGAAGGGCCACTTAAAGATTGACCTACAAGACATCCGAAATTGTCAATTGGTAATTACAACAACATCTACTGCGGCCAGATTACACAATCTCAACAAGGGTCACTTCACGCACATACTGATCGACGAGGCAGGCCAAGTTTTGGAAACTGAGGCAATCATACCACTGACGCTAGCGAAACAGAAAACCTGTGTAGTACTGGCAGGTGATCATGTTCAAATGGGACCTGTGGTAAGTTATAATGGAAACACCTTCCTGATGTTAAAGGTGCAACGAGAGATTTCACATATCAGGTGTCTCTAAAAATCGAATGTACTGATTTTTTGCTCTGATTTAAAGCTTTCCATCAAATATATTCCCATCTGAAAGGATTAAGCTGAGAAATGGCTCTTTGGTACCCAAATTGTGGAATTTCTAATAAGGAGCAAGTACGAAATTCAGCCTATGTTTCATATTGAAATATAAGCAAATCATAATCACCTTTTTTTCTCTCTTTAAAGACATTTATGTAGCTAAATACAAGGTAAGAAATCTACAGGGTGTCCCAAAATAAATGTAATCCTCGCAGTCGTTGCTATCATTTCAAAATAATGAGAATTATTCAAATTTTATAACATATTCTGATTGACGAACTTGTTTCGTACATCCTGTCGAATTTTTGTCTGATACGGTTCACTAGTTTTGAAAACAAAGGCTATTATGTAACCCGCTGTCAAATTACCCCATTCCAAGTTTGCGGTAGATCGTTGAAGCAGGTTCACTTTGAAAAGTTGAATAAAATGTCTTTTAACTACAAAAATCTCTTGGTAGCAATCCTGTCTTGTTTTAAAAAAATACTAAAATATTTGTCGTTATTGTATTATCCACGGTCTTTTATCGTCTTTGCAGTATTTTCCTCTACTCATATTGAGAATAGTAACTTAGCGACTTAGCCAAACTTAAATGTGTTATCTTCACACCGTTAAAACAGATATTAAAAAACAGCGTATTAAAAGTTGGTTGATTAAAAATCGCACAACATTGCATATAAATTATTAGTTGATTAAAAATGACATTTAATATTCTGTTGGTTAAACACTGAAACATATTACGGTGATAAAAAAATACAAACGTTGGTTAATTAAGCATTTTCTTAACCAACAAAAGATTAAACATAAACTTCCCGCCGAAAAACACACGTTTCTGAAATATTTTGCAGACAAATTGTTCAATTAGGGGTTAAATCTTAATCCATGTTGGTAAATCATCTATTTTGCACAATGTTTATTAAAATATTGGTCACATGACCAATTTGAAAGCAAGGTGGCAAAATCAAACATGGCCGATTACGAGAGAGTGACGACGTTGCTGAGGAGTGTGAATTAATTCAATGATAAAGATCATGCAAAACCTATATACTTCAGACTTTCTTGATCGGTTTCAGGCTTGATTAGCAAGGTTTTGGTTCTTGAGACTTATATGTTGGGCTTTTCAAACATGTTATTCCATTTTTTCACAGGTGAACACTGGTTCAACGATCTAATGCAAAAACTTGGAATGTGGTATTTGACAGCGGGTACAAGCCTTTGTTTTTCAAAACTATGAACCGTATCAGACAAAAATTGGACGAAACAAGTTCGTCAATCAGAATATGTTATAAAATTTGAATAAAATGTTCTCAGTCACTTTGAAATTATAGCGCCGAACTGGCGAGATGGCATTTATTTTGGGACACCCTGTATTGATGCTAATCTATATGACTTTACGATATTGCACATATTTGGGTGCCTCAAATCCTCGTTGCACCGTTAAAATATATTGACCAGTATGATAATCCGCTTCCCTCACTCCACCCCCACACACACAACACACACGCATTCTATTGAAATTTTGACCCGAAATTATGCACCAGGAGCACATGCTGGGTCCGAATCGTCCCCATGTAAGCAGAAACTGGCTTTGGTCCATTTTGTGCAATTTGTCGACCATCCTATTTACTGAACTTTGAAATTATAGTAACATGAACCTGGAAGATTACTACTTTTTCCAGATTTTCAAATACTGCTTATACTTGATTTTTCTTATTTTTTACTATAATTCACACTTTAAAATCACCTTTCCTTTCCCCCAAAATGCGCCATTTTTTGGACATAGCCAGTTCTGGCTTTAAGGGGACAATATGGTACAGACACTAATGGCCATACGGGCCCGGAGCATAAATAAGCTGGAGAAAGATGTTAGGTCAAATTTTCATGCATATGCTCCAGGCCATATATCAATATGCTCTTGGAGCAGTATTTGCCTTAGAAGCCAAACACACAAACACACCACACACACACACACACACACACAAACACACCCACACCTACACACACACACACATGTAAGGCATGTAGAGGCCTGGAAGTATGAATACATTAATACATTTGGTCGTATACCGCGCTTCCAAAAGATTAAACTATGTAAAACTAATAAACATATTATTTAAACGGCACTAGCAATTTTCAGAAAATATGAATTTCTTAAATTTGCTCGGGCAAATGATTAGTCTAGGCCTTGGGAAGCATATTTTAGCACATAAAAATAACTACCCCAAAAAATAGGACATTAATGAGAGGCTAAAACATCCTGGTAATTTGTAGGCCTAACTGTTAAGTTTGCCATAACTTTATCAGCAACTTGTCTATACATGAATATCATAGACAGATACCCATTGATATTAAAACAAAAAGTCAAAACCGGTCAACAAAGTGCATGCCGTGGAAAGCAACTCCGTTGTGTGTGTATTCTTGTGTTAACGCTATTTTTGCGTCGGTTGAGAATTAGGTCACCGGAGTCGATAATTATAAATCGTTTATTTACCCATAAACGAGCCGATTTGGGCTTAGTAGTTTCAGGTGAGGGTAATACATAAAGGCTTTAAACCATGCAAAAATATCCAATTTTGAAAATCTAGAGGGCTGACACTAGTTTCAAATGTGCCTAGTCTCTCTTGGTGATTTTTATGCCTCTAGAAGCATTCTCAGTGAAAGTGGAGTAACATACAAATCTTGTTTGTTGTAGGTGTATTCTAAAGAAGCAAGGGATCAAAAATTTCACTACTCACATTGGACGCTGTTTGACATCGCATAGCGACAATTACAGGCGACCACATCATCTTGTCCGACCAAAACTACAGATCTGCAAGGAATTATATTGAAGTTTTTTATCCGGGTAATCTTGTTTTATTAATATTATTCACGTTTTGAAATTTATATAATAACTATAGAAGTTGGTCATGCTTCATGCTAAATTTTCCCGATGTGGCCTCTATCCGTTTTCTTGTTTTTTTTTGTCTCATCCAGTACCTAGTGGCAAAAGATGCATCCTCCTCACAAGCAATGTTGACTATTGTTTAAAAACAATGGAATTTAAGAATAATATCATTCTTCAAATGTAATCCCGCCATGATCCGATGTGAACCGATGAGCCCGTGTCGGGCAATGTGAAAAATATCATCAGTAGTGCATCATCCTTAGTAAATTACTAATCAATCATGTATGTTGAAATCCAACACGTGCATTACCTGAACTTTTGGTGCATGTTTTAGGATATCTATTGAACCCCAAAACAGTGTGCTAGGATTGAAAATAAAGCTTTAATAGGAGCATTTATATAACATTCATCTTTAGAGAAATACTGAATACGTGATGACAATATCTGTGTATTCTCCAAAATGTCGCATTTCGCTCAGAAGTCGTCTTATAAATTTATATAATTAAATATATCTACTTTTAGCTATTTCTATCTGTATGGTAATTTGATAAAAATACAAAAGCTAAGGTGGTGAAGGATAGAATTATTTTGAATCAAATACTGGAAATTATATGCTTACTAAGCATTTTTCATCCCATCTTAATTAACTTCTTCAGGCAAATCCAGAGATGAATTAGTTGGTAGATGGTCAGTATTGCTCAAATTCGAAAATGCACTTACCGGTAATCTAATCCAATCATGCTTAATATCTTTTTGTAATTCTGATAATAGAATTTCAGAAATATGTCAAGATATGCGTCCGGTATGTTGAATCTAAAATGCAGATTGAAAAAAAAAATAACACTATGTTAACATTTTTTTCAAATCAAATTCCTTTCGATAACAGAGATTTTACGACGCAAGACACCTACAAGCTCTGGGAGACCAACGCGTGCATCCGAAATACTATCCGCTAGAATTCCGTGCAGTGCTGGGAGACGATGAGGTTTTAGGAAACTCATACGTTAATGATTTTGAGGTGCGTTTTTTAAATGATAACCAAGTAAATCTGAAGAAAAATGGTTATCTTAATTCTAGCAAATGTTATTACCAAATATTTCAATTATGCTCAATATGTTTACGAAAATGTTCATTTGGAAAGTAAGAAAAAGGTATTTTTAAAGTGTTTGTCGTGCTCAAGACAATATACTAAATTAGAAATGGATTAAAACGTTTTTATCTTTGATAGGCTGAAGAAATAGTAAATCGCCTGAAGGAATTACAGAAGGAATGGCCAACCGACTGCTGGGGGAAGTTCGAGCAATCAGAAATTGGAGTTCTCACGCCTTATACACTACAAGTGAGCTTTGATTATAGACACGCTTGCACTTTGCAATTACCCATTTGACAAATACCGGGTGTCTAAAAAAAGAGAACCCTCAAAGTGCCCTCTATCTATTTCACGAAGAGAAAATAGTAAACCATACAAATTAAAATTTGTACCATTTTTTCACTTTATCCATGGACTGTTACTGTTTTAGCTGTTTTTAGACAATACACATTCCCCAAGCACATTCTTCGTTTATTTTGCGACAAAGGTAAGTTCTGATATTGAAAGGGTTATTTTCAATTAGTAGAAATTCCAAGATCTTGCTTCATTCTTCTTTACTACGCTGCTCTGCCCTCCACTTGGGCATTTTGGCTGCATGGTCCACTAGTTAATGGGAGAGCATGGCCCACTGGTTAATAGGAGAGGTTGGCGCACTGGCTAATGAGAGAGCATGGCCCACTGGTTAATGAGAGAGCATGGCATACTGGTTAATAGGAGAGAATGGCCCACTGGTTTATGGTAGAACATGGCTCAGTTGTTAATGGGAGAGCATGGCCCAGTAGTTAATGGGAGAGCTTGGCCCACTGGTTATTGAGAGAGCATGGCCCACTGGCTAATGAGAGAGCATGGCATACTGGTTAATGAGAGAGCATGGCCCACTGGTTTATGGTAGAACATGGCTCAGTTGTTAATGGGAGAGCATGGCCCAGTAGTAAATGGGAGAGCTTGGCCCACTGGTTAATGAGAGAGTACGGCCCACTGGTTAATGAGAGATCATGGCTCACTGGTTAATGGGAGCTGGAGCATGGCCCACTTGTTAATGGGAGAGCTTGACCCACTTGTTAATGAGAGAGCATGGCCCCTGGTTCATGAGAGAGTACAGCCCACTGGTATGGGGATCATGGCCGCAATAGTTAATGGTGAGAGCATGGCCCACTTGTTAAATGGAGAGCTTGACCCACTGGTTGATGGAAGGGCATGGCCCCTGGGTAATGGGCGAGCATGCCACTGCTTAATGGGAGAGGCATTGGCCAATTATTCATGGGACAGCGGGGTTCGCTGTTAATGGGGAAGTTGGTTCTCTGTAAGACATGGCCCGCTGGTTAATAATGGGGAGTATAGCCACTTTGTAAGGGAGAGCATGGCCCACTGTTAATTGGAGGCTATGTTAATACACCAATGAAATAATATATTAACCTCCCCATTTACATTTATTTGTGAGACGTTTCAGAAGTATCGTGGGCATAGGTACCTAAAAGTTGGACAAAATAACACTGCAGTCCAAAATGTTAAGGATCAATAAGAGAATGAAAAAGAAAACATATTGGGGTCGTAGAACCTCGGACTTTCCTCCTCCCTCATCACCGCTTTTTCGGGCGTGTTTTTTTTTCTATTTTATCGAGAGAAAAAACAATTAAAACCATTTTCTTCTGCTTTCTTCTACTTAGGTGCGCAAAATACGTACGAAACTCAGAATAGCTGGATACAGTGATGTTACCGTCGAACGAGTCCAAAATGTGCAAGGTAAACTAGTTGACTTTAAAGCGATTCCACCTGATTTTGCCTCAAAATTATATAAATTAGAACACTAAATTAAGTTTCTGAATCACCTTCTCTCTTCTCTGTACGACCGGCGTCATGAAATACAGTGTCCCTTATACTGAAGGTTCTCCATTGTTTACTGGCACGCAGTAGGCAGCATAGATTAAATTACCATACGTAACAAGTTTGTGTAATGTAAAGTTTCTAACGAAGAACAGAACAAGAACATCATATTATTGTTTGTTCTGAAGGACACGAGGCTGCCAAAACTGATAACTTAAAAATGGTTCTCCAAACCATAAAGGACCTGGCAGGATAAACAGAGAGAAGCGCCCTCAGTTTTGACATTACATTATCTGGTACCCATTTTTCAAATCATATAATTTTAAATGTGAACTTGAAGTTTACTGATCCGAACTTTGAAAACACGCAATGTTCATATTTTGAAGAAAATGACACTTTTAGAGGAATTTTAAGTGTAGGCTTCAATAGGAAATCGATTTTTTATTACACAACCCCCCCCCAAGAACGGGAAAGAGACGTATTATGCTGAGCTGTATTGATAATATCTCTCTATCCTGTAAGTGGCTTTCCCGTTCTTGGGGAGAAAGGGTTCATTTTAAACAATTTCTCCATCGAGGGTGCATAAATAGAAAAGAGCATAAACATTCAATCATTCATGTTTGACCTCAATCACTGTGAGGCAAACCATGCTAATCTACCAAGGGCCGAGTTCAATAGCCTTGGATGTGCACCTGTTAACACCATGCATGTTCTGGGTATCGTAAATCATGCGCTAAGAAACAGAGGGTGTATTTGCTAAATGCACTGGTGAATGAAAGCTATGAACTGCGCCATGGGAAGAGGTTTTATTAGCTCATAGTGAATGTACTCCAAAGTATAATAGCTTTGTGCTTACTCTACCAGAACAAAGTAAACTGTATACCAGAACTTACTTGTATTGGTCTTCATGGACAAAACTTTGCACAAGAATTAATATTAGTCCAACAGATTTTCCCTGAGCTTTGAACCATAGCCAAATGACCACTTCTGTTATAATCACTCTGATCATCAATGAAAGACATGTTGCATAATATCATGAGTATAAATCTCAAGTGAGATTTTGAAGTAGTATGAATTATTTATAGTTGTGGGTTTGCTACTTAGAACTCAACCCCATATATTTTAGCTTGTTTTTTTTTTTAAAGGAAAGTATGAATACCTCATAAAACCGAGTCTTATGTACACGCCAATATCGCAAAATGACAATTCATCAGCCTAGTTACAAGTATTGAGGGCGCTTCTCTCTGCTTATCCTCCCAGGTCCTTTCATTTTTCTTAAGATTTAATGCAAAAGGGTCGGATCAGTGCATCTGGAAAATTTGAAATAGTGACCAAGATTGACCTATGAGCCATTCTCCGATAAAGTGTTCAAAAAGCGATTTTTTTGTGTCACCCACAGTCGTGCACAGTTTAAAGCTTGTTTTGCTGGTTAAGAATGTTAATAATATAAATTAAACTTAGGAGTTATGTTTTCAAATGATCCGGACTAGAATTTGTAACCGGGATAAGGCTGATGATACATAATTCTTGCTTTTTGCCATGTCGCCAGCCCAAATCCATTCTTAAAAATATGTCCCAGCTCGTTACACAAGAAAGCATATCACAGAATACATGCCATTTTATCAGCCTCTATTATACCCTAATTATAAAGTTAAAAACACGATAATATTGGATTATTAAAGTTTCGCAAGAGTTCTCTGAGACCATGTTGCCGATATTGCAGCCAGATACGTTACCATAATTCAAATGGATACAAAATTGCCAACGGTAGAAGAATATTGCAATATGCAATAAATCGAACACATCTCAATGATATATTATACATGTTTTTCATAAAAAATCTGGTTTTGAAGTAACAATTTGCAGGCCTAGTAATGAAAGAAATTCCTCACATTACGTTCATACCGCGCCAGAACGTTACCTACCTTCCGTTACGCTTTTGCTAAATGTTGTAAATACAAAAAGTCGAATGCCACACCATGCTTTAGTATGATGATAATACCTAATAAGGTATAGAGATTAAGTCGGTGAAACATGTACTTTTATTAAGAACGACACAATTAGAAAAAAGGCTGACCAGATACGTTACCCAGATACGTTACTTAAGTGTTAACATTACGCAATTATACTACAAAATAGGATATTGTTTAAGATCACCCATGCATTTTTCCGTGTTCTGAAAATATTAAAATTAACGATTTTCAGTGATTTTCAGGAATGTTGATATTTGGTCATTTTGGAGACCAAACTTGAGCACTTTATCGGAGAATGGCCCATATGTTGGCAATAGATACAATTTGAATAGTTCAAATTTACACCGTTTGCACTGATCAGGAATTATAAACCAGGTTCAAATTGTATGAAAAATAGGTCAACTACCGACAGCAAAGACGTTCACACTGTAGGCAATATTATAGATGCACAGGTACGACTTGGGTATCAACCTGTTGATCAACCCTTTCTCAAGGGTCAGAAACTAGCAAGCTCAACACACTTCTAGACGACTATTATATTCGCGAATGGTCTGTTTATCGCCCCTTATAAAGCATAGAATACCCTGCAGTGTGGCAGCTATTAAACATACAACCTTTAAAGATTCCCTGGTTTAAACCGAATATGTTCTAGTGAGGTAGCTTTATCAGTCCTAATCCGCCAAATCACATTTGCAGTAGTTTTTAAATATGTGGCATATGACATCTAAATCTCAATAAAGGTACATCACATTTTCTTGTTTATACTTCACTCTCAATCTTTGTGTATATTAAGACAAATTTACTTTAAAAGTCAGCGACCTGCAAAAAATTATCATGTGCCTGTATCATAAAAAAGGAGTTCAATAATTGACGTCTAAACAGTGTGTCAATTGTCATTCAAATTTAAAATCCTAATAATTTAAGTAGAAGTTTCTTCTAAATTGCATTCATACAGGTAAAGAATATCGCGTGGTCTTCATAAGTGCAGTACGGACACATCATTCGATAGAATTTGGCAGGGACAAAACAATAGATGAAGATGAGCATTACTTGGGATTTCTCTCTGATAGCAGACAATTGAATACAGCCTTTACGAGAGCCAAGTCGCTTGTAGTGGTTGTCGGTAATCCGGTGGCTCTTTGTTCAGTCGGAAAATGTTGCCAAGTGTGGCAAGAGTATGTGACTGAATGTGAAACTTATAAAAGCCTTTATGGAGTAAAATCAGTATCAGATATCAAGTTCTCCATACAGAGTCTGAATCGCTTAACGAGGGAAGAGGAATCCTCGTTCTTGCAGACCAATTCAGAATCTTTAGATCATGCTGTTGAATCAGCCAGTATAGATTGCCAGCCATTGGATGAAGTAAAAACTCAAGTGAAAGGAAAAGGCCGATTAACTGATGAATGGGTTTCTACTCAAGATAGTGATGAAAGTAATCATCAATCCGGGAAGCAAGTCAAAACAATATTGGAAATGTGGAAGACTAAATCTGTTCTCACAAGTCCAACGAGTTCGGAAACTGAAACGGAAGACGAGGGAATCGAACCACGTGATCTCCTACGGGAATTGAGACGAGAATCAAGGAAACGGGCATATACACGGGAAACGTCTGATGAGACAGAATCAGAAAGTGAAGATGATCTGTTAGAGCCAGTTGATTTTCGTATGGTGGAAGAAGATGATTACGTTAGACTAGAAGAAGTTGAGGGTATAACAGATGATAAAACGGATGACTTGAGGGCAAGAAAAGGAACCATAAAACGCTGTACCTTTAGGATTGATTTTGATGGAAGAAGATACGCAGTCCCACTTGATGACCCTATAGGAGCGGACGAAATCTTAATAAGTACGAACACTCAAAGAAGAACTGCCCTGGACGGGGATGAAGTGTCAGTTGAAGTAATAGAAGATACGGATCTGTTGAGTACAGAAAATGAACGCGATACGGACGAAGAAGAACGAAATTCATATGGCCAGGTCATTAAGGTGGAACGAAGAGCTTTAGATATGACTGACAAGGAAATTGTGTGTTTTCCCGATCTCTTTACTGATAATCTTATGGTTCCAGTTGATCGTACATTGCCCAAAATTTTCATACTGAGGCCAAAGGAAGATCGTCGAAAAAAGAGAAACAACAACATCTTAACCATTCCAATTTGCCGGTTTCGAAATGGAAAAGCGGTTCGTATTCGAAATGTAAATGTAACCTGCAAGGAAAGATCACATAAACTTTTTGTGGTGAGGAGGGTGAGTTGGGAAGAACGTTTCTATTACCCACTAGGATTGGTTGTAGAAGAACTTCCACAAAATAACAACGAGGAAACGGGACTAGACATTCTAAAGCGCGTTTACAGTATTCCTGAAGAATTGGACAATGAAGATGTCAATATTTCAGACAGCTGGGCTATTCCTCAAGAGGAGGTACGCCGACGTGTCGATTGTCCCGCCGAACATTCAATAACGATTGACCCAGACAATACACTAGATCGAGATGATGCGCTGAGCATTAGCCGCCGTTCAGATGGAAAATATAATGTTCATATCCATATAGCAGATGTAACCTATTTTGTGGGAAAAAATGAACCGGTTGACACTGAAGCCAGTGAGCGTGCAACATCACACTATCCCGCCAACAATGACCCAATTTATATGCTGCCTCCAATCTTAAGCACTAAGTTATGCAGTTTCCAAAAGGACAAGGATAGACTGGCAATGTCAGTTTTCGTTGTTATGGATGAATATGGAAACTTAACTGGAAATGATGAATCATATATACAGCTTAGCGTCATTTGTTGCAAAGATCAGCTTACGTATGGTGAGGTCGAACAGGTAATTGAAGGTAAAGGCTCTGTTGAGATGCAAGAAGAAACTCGCCAAGGTATCATCATCCTTCACCATCTAGCTACTAGGCTCCGAGAGAAACGTTTAGGGAATTCCCGATTTGGATTAAGTATTGAAGGCGAAGCGGCAAACACACCACAAGCGCACATACTTGTCGAAGAAATGATGATTCTAGCCAATGAACTGGTAGCAAGATGTCTAGTCAAGACGTTCCCAAACAATGTACCACTTCGACGGCAGTTGCCCCCTGAGGCAAAAAAATTGAGAGAATGGCATGATGCCCACAAACAAAACATTTCATTCAGCCAATATCTTTCGTCAGAGGCAGTCTTTATTAGCAAACTTATTGCAGAAAACTTGTCACTGGAGACGTCACCAGAAAGTTCTGCTAACACTGTTGACATTCAGAAACATCTTTGGACAAAGTTGAAAGACATGAATCTTAATGATGCAGTCAACCAAAGGACCGTTGCCTCAATGATTATTTCTGATCAAAATCATCCTCAACTTGTGCCAGCAGTATCGAGTCTTCATCATACTATGCGTCAAGCGGACTACGTTTGTTCTGGGGAGTATCCGAATAAGAAACTAGGTCACACGGCACTGCACATGGCTTGCTATACACATTTCACCTCACCAATTCGTAGATACATTGACATTGTAGTTCACAGAATACTGAAAGCAGTATTATTCAATGAGACCCCACCGTATGATGTTCGCGAACTTTCTGACATTTGCCACCACTGTAGTATACAGTGTTTCAAATCAAAACAGTTCCAACTCAAAACACGCGCCCTTCAATTGGCTTTGCATGTCAAACAGGAACCACTTAGTGTGCATTCAGTAATTGAAAGTGTCTCCGAAAACAACATGATGGTTGGGTTCTCGTTTTACCCTTTAATATCAGAGGCAAATCGAAGAAGCGACGTCATGTTTACTCTCTTGAAACCAATAGGCCGACCTGAAGTTGATGATGAAAAGAAGCATGCCAGAGTGAGGTGGAAAGAGCGCATTTTCCACACATTAAAAACGGACAATATGTCCAAAGAAGATATCAAAGGAAACAGACTTAAAAATGTGCAATTGAACACCGACAGATTTATAGTCAAAGTATCAGCTACCCGGTGGATGGCAATGCAGGAATCTGTGAACAGAGGGGATGTGGCTACTCTTTGCAGATTAATACACGAGGAAGATGAAGAACAGCAGCGTTTGATGACAGAAACATCGGAGGCATTCAACATAAAGGACTTTCAAAAACGAAGGGCCGATTGTCCAGTGGTTCAGGAGGTTACATGTGAACTTGGTCTCGACGAAATTGATCAAAGAAGACATCACTATGTTGAGTTCAAACGCGAATTTGCTCCAGGAGATGTGCTACAAGTTCAATTACAAGCTGGCCTTCACCGAGGATTGATGTCTCCTAAGGTTACATTGATTAATGTAACACCAATGATGGATTTTTGTGCAGAACATCGACACGACGCAGTACAGTGCTTCGCTGAAGTCGTTGATAGGCGTCCTAGCAGGGAAGATATCAAGACTTACCAAGCAACATGGCGTCCAATCATTGAAATGATGACATCATATAATGCAGTGTATGGTAATGAAACTGTAATAATTCACGGAGTTCAAATAGAATGGCAACAGCGCAGTGAAGATTCACTTCCATGTGGATCTTTCAATTTACCTATCAGCTTCTGCAAGGCCCGTCATATCAAGATTTTTTCTCCGCGAGGGAACGGTTTGCGATATGACTACTTATGCATTCGATACCGTGACACTGGAGACGAAATGTCGTTCACTTATGCCCCACCGAAATTACAGTATGGTAAATCAACATCAACAAGTCAATTTCAAGAAATAACATTTGTTGCACATGCATTCGTAGTTGACACAAATGAAGAAGAAGAGCCAATTGCTAAATCAAAACAAGACTTTTTGACAGTGTTTTTTGAAGTGCATCATTGCTCATCACCTTTCCCCATACACCTTTTAAGTAGTAGTGGCAAAGCAGCCCACAGATGTACTGTTGAAGTTATACCCAAAACCGTACCGGACAGGTAAGTTTTCAATTACACAACACATTTCAATTATTCAATTGCCGAAAAATAGAAAGTTGGAGAAACGAGGTCCCCTCTATATTCCTGGTCGCAATTTTTCTTGAGGGAAAGATTAGTTTTTGTCCACATATCACCACTAATAATAATTCTTAAACACTTGGGATTGTTTACGCAATTTCATTGGTTTCATTATCAGTTAAATATAATTATATATATACAGTTATTTGATTAAATAAAAGCTGTTCTGCAAGAAATTTGGGTAACTAAATGTTGATTGCAATCAATATTGTATTTGCCATTCTGTTCTTCAGTGCAACTTGTGGATACCAGCTCCTCATTTTTGTAAAATGGGCCCTACGGGTTACTTGATTGTTGGGGTCATATCTTAAAAACTATTGACTCTATCACTATGATTTTTTCAGGGACGTTAGCTAACAGTATTATCTTACATTCTTACAAAGAACAAGTAATCATGTCCTTTTTTCAAAACTGACTCCAAGTGTTGCGTTTTTTGGGGGACACACGGTATTAGATACAAGCATCACACCCTCCAAACAGCAGCTTTGACACAATTATTCCGACGGACCGTAATGTACCGACGAAACATCCGGTCGGTGGTACGTTCCCCCGTGTCCCCCTTCCCCCTCCCCGGTTACGCCACTGGAGCTCGTTAAGCATCCAAAATGATCAAATAAGACTTTAAATGTGTGTGTGACACTACAAAGTACTATCTTTTAAAATTAATTTAGTCTGCTTGTAAAAATATGCATTTCGCAGAATTTATATTTAGTTTCTTTTGTAGGCGATTGGAAAAGGCAGTTTTGGAAATTCATAAAGCTCCTCAAGCAATACAAGATATTTGCCTATTACAGCAACAAAAGGAGGAAGGTAGGCTTAAAGTTGCAATTTCAAAGTAACAAAATATGATTTTATATCAAGTGCCTTAACCATTATGTCTTACGTATAGAACCGCAACTAGCATCATGCATTCACACTGCAGAAACGTGTTTAGCAACGTGGTACAAAGAAGTATATGTATCAGTTTATGGAGCAAAAAAAGGTGCTAAATATTAAATTTAATCAACACGGTAGTAAAAGGTTACTAGTCTACTTTGGAGTAAGTTTTACTTACTCGGTTGATTAAAGGTTTGCTCCACTTCAGATTAAATTGTTTGCTCTTACAGCATATCAAACAATTTAATCTAAAGTAAATATTACTCTTTCACAGAGTAAAAAGTTAATCTACATGGAGTAAACCAGTAATTAACCAAAATTGATTACACTTACTCCAAAGTAGACTAGTTTTTTTTACTACCGTGTTGATTGAATTTCGACTAAACATTATTGAGTCCTTTTTTATGGTGAAGTTTGCTTCTCATTCAGAGTAACACTTAATTATTGACTAAATCTTACTCGGCATTATGTGATAACAAAATTAACAAAAATGAAACCACATGGAAAGATTAATAATTAAAATACTCTGCATGTCATGCTTTAATTATTTCTTTATCAATTTAAAACAAAGAAAATACTAATATTGAAACAAGAGATTGTTTGCAACAGCCGCTACTGCAGTCACCGTGTACGCACAGTCTGGAGGAAGATAAATGGACTATAATAATACATCTCTGCGTAAACTTGCCTCCCGGTATTACACCGTTAGGCCTACACGGGTTTTCACATGTCACTGTGAGATATATGGCAGATCCGCATTCATTGCATAATGTAGCAATTCATGGTACAACAACATTGGAATAATTGCCCTCAAACGATCAATATTGGGCCTCATAACTAAATGGAGCCATATTTACCTTGGAATAATGGGATTAATTTTCTCTAACGACCAAACCAACCCCCCCCCCCCCACACACCACACCCACAAGAGTTCAATAGCGCTTCCATTTCTGCACCATCCATCACATCCGCCATCATTAGAAAGTTCAGCATGCACGTGGCGTAGCATTCAGTCGTTTGCGGCCGCGGCCGGTAAATTTTAGTCGCTGGACGGAATGACTGTAGCGCTGCGCAGGTTTGCTCAAAACTTGAGTAAAAATGCGGTAGGGCGATTAAAAAAGTTTACTCTTTTACTAAATTTACACTTAATCCGGCAGAGATTTTTTATTGCTTTGTAATGTAATCACAATTCCAAGTTGACTTATGACTGCTGACTACTTAAACATTGCCACTTCTACTCATAACAATGCAACCCGCAAACAAATACTTAACTTATTCAAAATGATTTAAAACCCCAAGGACCATTGCTTTGGAACTTAGTTCATACTCACATGAAAAGTGTTTCCTCCTTTGCTGTTTTCAAATCTGATACGGAAAAATGTTTCTTGCTCGAAATGACCCTTATAATCTTATAGTTATCATTACCCATCCTCGTTATCATCATTTATATTTTATCTGGGTGTCTCTACCTTGATATTAAGTTGTTTTCTCCATCTAGCCACTTTCTTGATTGCACCGCGAGGCCTCCATGCATCATGCAGTGTCATCATCATCCTAGATCTTGCAAATATGTGTCTGATCTTATGGCAGGTGTTATACAAGTACTAACTACTTACGCAATAGTACTATTTTTTTTTGTAAATAAGTGCATTTTTGTCAGTTTATATATTTCTGTAATTATTATGCATTATTTATTCTTGATTGTGGATATAATACGAATAATATGAAAAATATTAAGACGTTCTTGGTTTGATTTATCATATTGCACTCATTCTTTCACAGAGGACACTGAAAAACAAAAGAAGACAGTAAAGTTCAAAGATTTTGAAATTCAAGGATCGCCTTTTCCACCTTTGAACGAGTCGCAAACAAAAGCTCTACGCAGTGCAATTATGCAGCCATTTACAGTCATTCAAGGACCACCCGGTAATTATAATTCCTGATGTGATTATGTAGCATACTCGTAATGCAGAAAGAAAAATACATTCTGACATCTTAATTTGACAGACCCTCCACTGGAAATATACTTAAACAAAATTTAATTCATGTTGTACAGTTTATACAGAGTGTGCCAAAAAAGTGCAACATTCGGAAAAAAATATTAACAATATTTCCCCTGACAATCTTCACTAAAACTATGTACTATGTACTAAGCATTCTTTTATAAAAAAACCGTTCACTCCACTCCATTTGGGTCCCTAGATCCAGAGATACACCCAATTAAGTGAAAGGGTGTACATTTTAGTTGGGCCACTTCCACCTGGATATGCTTAACTATTGGATTTGGTGCATAACTTTCAGAGTATGAACAGATTGACATCTCTGTATTTTAATTCATGTAGCTAGTAATAATGATTGTAAAAAAGAGCTGTATTATATCTTAATGCAACATAATATCTTTAATCATTACACATTGAGCATTGCTTCAAGATGACTGGTCATCCTGGTAACCATCAACAGCTATATTCACACTGAAGAGCGTGTAGAAACCATTCGTTTGTGTTCTCAGCAATAGTCGCTGTAATATACAATAAATGAAATTGTGAACAACTGCATCATGGTTGAGTAAACAGGTTGGGATCAAATTTGTGGTTCTGCATGCACATTTTATACACTCTGTATATTGCTGTTTTGTTTTACTACTTGTAGGCACTGGTAAAACAATGACGGGAGCATGTCTGGTTCATTTCTTCACAAAAATGAATAACGAATTGCGCAACACTGGCAAAGGCCGACCTCAAGTTCTCTACTGTGGCCCATCAAACAAGTCGGTCGATGTCATTGCAGGTATGATGTATTAGCACACAAGGATTAACGTTTTTATGAAACGTGTCAGTATTAGCTTTATCAATAGAGTGCCAATAATAACACCCATACTTATGCATTAATAGGGCCTTGTCATGGAAATATACATTGTCACGTTTATTTTGCAAACTGATTAACCCTATGAATATGCACTAGCTGTAACTGCCAATATCAATATCATCACAATATTTCTTCATATATATTTGTTAAATACGTTCGAAAGAACGGCATAGAAAAACAATATTCAGACATAATGAAATTGACACTTACTGAAATCGCTTTCACTTATTTGAAGAAAAATCGGGATGCTTATATTCTGTAAAAGCAGTAAACACAGCTGCAAGAATTACAGGCATTTCCTGCCAGGGAAAACCAAGGTGTTGGCATCACTGCCAGGTGCATTTCGTGATTCCAGCACCTGTTTTATTCATTGTTCACTAGATATCCTTGAGAAAAGCTTATTCCCAAAATATGATTTGATTTCGATCTTGCCGTTTTGTGTTATGAGCAATTGCTTGTTTCCCACGGCCCCATAGGCCAATGTGCTTTAATTTCTGTCCGTTTACGGACAGAAAATACACAATTGCTAATTTCTTACAGATACGGCCAAATTTGCACGTAAGATTAGGTACACATGGATTACTAAGGCTCGCGGTTCAGATGATATAAAAATCTCAACTTTTTTAGGTAAGTCGGGGGGACGAGGCTGTGGATCACGAAATGCCCCTTTAAACTGTATAGCATGCTTTTTTTGCATTCATGCAATGTACTTCAGGTTAGTGGACACGCACCTCCTTGTCTAGACTAGAACTTACACCGGGAACTTACCATTACAAGCATGGGGTGACGTAGGGTTTCAATATTTTGTTAAAAATTAGGACTTTTAAAAACAATATTTATTTCAAGTATCGGGGAAATCGTGACGCTTTTTAATAATGAGAATAAAGATATGATGTTTTGAATCGGTGTTCTATCTACGTGGAAGAAAAAACTTAAAGGGAGTAGCAGCGATAATGCGAGAGAATGGAAAACATGTGGAAATGCATTTCTCTAACTTATAAATCAGGGCTAGTTGTGTACAATTCCATATAACTGCTTGAATGTAGAAACAAACCACCAAATAGTGAAAAAATAGAGTTTTTTTGAAGAAATCTGTCATACCGTCTCGCGCAAATAGACATATAGCGACGGCGTCTCAAAATCTACACTAAACATCTGATTGTGGTTTACACCAGTACAGAATAAACAAAGATCAATAATGTTGGTGTTTGAGTTGATCATGGTGCACAATACCATACTGAAAGTCTGTGATATTCACCGGGAAAGGCTTTTTCGATCTCAAGTCAGAATTTTGATACGCACGTATAGAAATTACAGAATTAGATAAAAGGTACTGCATGCCTTGTCTTTAATACACGGATTTCAAGCCAACCACTTGCAGGTTATGTTCGCATATCCATGCCAGTAACAAAAATATAAAAATATGAATTTTGATGATTTTGTTGATGTTTCGGATTAGCAAATCGCTGCTAATCCCTTTAAAATAATTACCATTAAGCACGTGTGGTCCAGTGAAAAAGCGCAGGACTCGTGATCATTAGACCGTTAAAATCGTGAGTTCGAGCCACACTGTGGAGTGTAGTCAACGTGTGTGTGTCCCTGAGCAAGATACTTAATCTCAATGCCTCGTCGAGCCAAGCGAAATCTGGGGAGCTGTTGTGTGGAATAGATAGGTTTGTGCGCTTGTAAAGGCGTTTCTTTGATAAGGCACCTAGATTGTGACGATTTCTTGAAGTCCTAATAATAATTGGCAACAGCGTTTTGAGCCTGTTTAAGCGCTATATAAAACTGGTTATTATTATTATTATTGTTATTTTTATTATTTTTATTATATCACGGGGTTCGATTCGATGTAGATAGAGCACCGATTCAAAAATCAATATCTTTATTCTCTAAATCAAACGCGATGGCGCTCTAAACAATAACATAAATCGTGAGGTGATAGTAAAGGGTGCAACGGTAAAGAATAGGCGCATAGCTCTGTAGCCATGGCGCCTATGTGAAAGGGTATTAGGTTTTTTTGCAGCGTGGTTTCAGAAGTGGTGAGTTATATTTTCACCGATAATCATATTTATTTGTATTATTTTTTACGTTCTTGGAAGTACTGGCCCTGCAACATGAACATTTCGGTGTATAGCTCCATCTTCTATGATGTATATGAAGGATTAAATTACAGATCATAAATTTGTCGGCCATTTTTTTGGATTCGTTGCAAACGAATCCCAATGAACGGGTTCGGTCTGGACAGGTAAACATTTTTGTGTATCTATGTATGGAATACTCTTTACCAAATGAGATCATTTAAGTTCAACCAGGGGGTTGACATTTGGCGCTTGTCGTCTTTTGCTCCTTTACTCCGCAATATGGCTATGGAACAAAGGTCCAATGTAATCAGTCTGCGTAACCCGCCAACCAACAAACCCACAAAACAGTACGCACAACGAATCCCCACGGGCTGTGACCGCACTTGTTAATTTTCCGCTGACATATTATGACCCGTATGCGGATGCGTAGCTTATCTGATTGGGTCCCCCGGGGCCAAAAATAATACTTCAACCAGTGCTGTGACGTCACCACTTAACATTTTCCAAAAAGTGGCCCACAAACTCATAATAAGAGTCCAATATAAGAAAACCAATAAAAGAAATCCATACTTTAATAATCTATCTTCATGTATAACCGGTTATTTGAGATAATGATAATCCCGTAATCTTGCTATTGATGACAAAAGCAGCAGGTCAGTTCCTCCTACTAAGGCCAAAATTTCAAAACGTCTTCCCGTATTTGATTTTTGCTCGCTGTCGAGGATTGGCCGCATGGCGGCGCGGCGGGGTGTTAATTAGCGTCAAGTTATTACTTCTTAATAATAAATGCATTTATATGGCGCTCTACAGAGCGCCACCTCCCCATTAGCGGCGCGGTATTACCAACCACTGATATTATTGCTGGTTTATTTTTCTGTTTTAAAAATGATTTCTCTCTCCCTCTCTCTTGTACTCTCCTGATAGACTACCTAAAACGATTTCAGGGTCCCAACAAGCTTTCCATGGTTAGAGTTTATAGTGAAAGCATAGAGTACAAAGATTTCCCACCGCCTGGAGAGCCGGGACCCAGACGTAAAATGGATTCCGAAGATGTCAAAATGGACCCAATCTCAAGGATATCTCCCTTCACTTCAGGATTCGTAGACACCCAAATAGAAGAGCCGAAGTGATTCGGGCTTTCGAGGCCAAATTTGGTCCGACAACTGGACGTACATCAAGAGATGAAGATTTTATCGAGTACAAGCAGAACATACAACTAGCAGAGGTAAATAATTCTAAAACAAAGCTGATGACTATAGTTTGATTTTTATTCGTGTCGGGGGGGGGGGCCTCTTGTCGAAGAAGTATGGTTTTTCATTTGGAGGGACGTGTACCTACCGAATTTAAAAGGCCGTAGGTATAGTGAGAACATACTGCAGATTAAAGCTTCTTAATTTGGTATAATTAATTTAAATTAATTTAAATTTCATGATTTCCCCTTTGAGTTAATTTAGTGAATGTTATATTTCATGATCACCATGGTTATCCTTACTATGTGCAGAAGTTGCAAGAATGATTTTATGTCTTTACCTGTCTCACATATTTTGGTACTTTGTCACTAAATTCGTATAAATTCAATCTATAGTAAATCCAGGACCGCGAACCTCCAAAAACTTTTTGGACACAGTCCATTGTTCGGGATAGGAGTCATTTTGTATCCACAGAATCAATAACATCTTAAGAGACGAAACTGGATATGTTTTACATTTACCGTCTGGGCCTATATCGTGCACGCAGGCGATATAAAGTTTATGCAAATATTTGCAAGTTGTGTCTTTGTATTCTATAATTTTATAGTATTCAAAATTTTGCTGCCATATGATATGTTTTTAAATAAGCACTTACCACTCATTAATCTTCACTTGCGTCCGATTCGCTCTCGCTGTCAGAATCCTCTGCTAATTAGAAAAAAACTTGTTCAATTTTAATGTCATAGATGTTATCTTTAACCCAATAAGAGCTCTCCACATTAAGGATATGTCGCACTGCATTTGCCAGTCAGAAGCTGTAATTTGTTCCACTGCCTCAACAAATGATTTCGCTGCCATACTGAAGTGTGTATTGTTCTAGAATGTAACGCTTCATGCTGGCCCATATCAGCTCCTCAGGGTTCAAGTCACAGTGGTAGGGAGGCAAACGTACAATTTCATGGAAGTGTTTTTTTAACCAGATGTAAATTTGATATTTTTGAGCTCGTAGTTAATTTTGCTTGATGACATTGTTGATATTTCTTTTCGTATACTTGACGGGAGGTGCGATATCCCGGCTTTTCAACCACTCTTATATTTCTGATTTTTTTAGCTATTGGATGTCGAAAGTTTCTCAGCTTAGATAGCTTACATTATCCATTATGATAATGGCTCTTTGGGTGCATTAAATTAAATGAAGTTTACCATTCCAAATGGAAATGGACACTTTCCAAACACATTTTCTCAGTGGTGTATAGAAATAATACCGTAAAATCTACAATCTACAAACACCCTGTCCTGTCCTGAACCACGAACAAACAAATGTCATAGCTTTATATTCTAAAAGCTGCATTAGCCAAAGACTTACTTCGCTGTAGAGTGCCACGTAATAGGATTTTTTTCCAGCAATTGTTCCAAACATATCACAGGGCAAATGGAACTTTTTATCCAATGAAATTGTTTGAATTCCTTGTGATTTGTTAGAGTCGCACTGTCTAACATATTTCTAAATCCGGGTCAATATAGAGGTCATGGCATTGTACCTTGTGGCAGTGATACGCGATAGCCAATCCTTGTGGAAAGGTTAACAATTTGAGACTTTTTAAAAAACGATGGCAGTATTCCAGCTTTAACCTTTGGTGGAAATCGATTGAGAATTTGATCAATTAATTGATTTGTCCTTTTCAAGCACCACATACAATCCATTCCTGCATTGATCAATCCCCATAGCTCGTCCCTGGTGAGTATGGCAATGGCGGTGTCACGCCTTCACCGCCATTGCCATACGCAACCAACATTAAAGTGATACATTGTGTTTTGTTTCCATTCGCTTGAGCGGGCAAAGCTGTATTTTATTATATTACCTCAATATTATGCCAGTAATACTCGAGATTAATGCTTTATAATGGCGGGTGAACGGATTCTTATGAATAAAATCTTATGAATGAATAGGAAGAAATATTGTGAGGCCGTGCATAAATGTTGGCCTCAATCCATTTTGGCATTTTGGTCATTTTGGCTGCTTAAAACGAATCTGGTAAGCATGTTGATGTCAAATGAATTTTTGATGTGGCTCCTTGGATTTTATATTTTGCCTGTAAAGTCAATGGAGAATGTTGGTAATTCTACACAAAACTTCAAAAAGCAATTATTCTTCTCAACTTATTTTGTCAGAAACTCACGCACAGATGCTTTTGTATATACTATAAATAATTGCAAAGGGAAAATATTGTGTTGAATTTCGAAGGGCTTTAAATGGTAGTATGGGGTGCAAAGCAGTAAATAGAATAGCCTTTCAGTCAGTAGACTTACAAAAGAACATGAGAAAGACTATAATATCTTTGTTGTGAAAGGCTGAAACAAGTGAAGTTGATTAAATGTTATACAAAAGAGTTTACTGAAGCATGCTATTAGACAGTGGTGCAATGAACTTTCTTATGTCATTTTTTAAGTCTACCGGCTTAATGGCTATTCTATTCTATCCTTTTGTTACTCTAATTAGACGTATTATGGAAGTAAGTTGTGAGTGTTTCTAATTGTGTAGAAATGTAATCTAAATTTTTCTGTTGATGATTACAGCGAGAAGAACTGCAGAAGCATCAGGTCGTGTTATGTACCTGTAACACAGCTGGACAATATCGAATTAGAAAGTTTACTAACATTATACAATGTATAGTTGACGAAGCCGGCATGTGCAATGAGCCCGAAACGTTGATACCACTCGTAAGCACGAAACCAAAGCGAATTGTTTTAGTTGGCGACCATAAGCAACTCAGGTCAGTTAAAGTTTTTATTTTAATCATGCGGTTTTCAAGAAATTTTGTTTGCACAAAAAAATGCAAAACAGAGCTAGATAGTACAAGTGGATATATGAAATATGTTACCTTGAGAGAGATGGAGTTTTTAATGTCGACGCAGTTTTCTATATATGAATATTCATCATACCGTTATTTTTCCGAAAGTGGTCTCTGGACACCTCCGGAAAAAATAACGGTCTGATGAATAGTCATGGTTAAACAATTGAACAAAGGAACATTTTAGAAACATCTCAGCCTCAGGTGGTACAAATGAAAGAAGTAAACAATAGTGAAAGAACTGATAACTCAATATAAAAGCTTAATGTGTACATCGGATTATTTATTAGCTTATCTGCCAAAGTAGTGATTGTAAGTCATGCAAATTTCTTCACTATTTTAAAGGAACAATGGAAACACTTTGCTCTTTTATTGTTGAAATAATCAACGATGAAATAACTGGTGACTCAATACAAAAGCTTATTGTGATTGCCGGATTACCATCTGCTTGTTGGCTAAAATATCTACTACGAATCAGTCAAGATAGTGATTCAAAGTCTATTTTAAAAAGACAATTTACATATTTTGCTTTTATTTTAAAATTATAACGATTGAAAAATTGCTACCCTTAACGTCAGAATACAGGATTTAAAAATAAAATTGAGGGAGAAGCGTATAAAAGAGGAAGGGATTTCTGCCTTTGTTTTCTTTACATAAGGGCAATTGAGTGCTAGTGATAGCCGTATATATAAGAAATAGCCTAATTAAAGGAATTGCATCAGATAGGGTGTCTTCTCAGCTAAAACTGTTTAAAGCACTAACCTGCGTTGCCCAACATTCGGTAGTGCACCGCGGATAACTCTGTATCAAGATCTTAAACTCGTGGTGTCATAGTCCGGGGTCAGATATGAAAGTGTGAAAGTGTTATTTGAATTTTACCTACTTAAATATCCAAACTTGCCTACTAGATAACCATTAGACACAGATCTACCAGTCAGTAGGATAATCTTCTCAACAGATGGGACCATTTCTAAATCAGACCAGGCTTTCCCCGACAATAAGATTATCTCTCCAGAAAAAAACCTATTATCGACTAGACCTTGGTGTTAGACTCCTGCACAAGTGAACATAACAGCACAATTGGTGTTTTAATTAAGAAAAAACGTAATACTGCTTCAAGATATTAAAAAAAAAGAAATATATTTTCAATTTTCCTGAATAATTATATAAAATCGATTTTAGTTCTTGTCACGACGTATATGGTAAGATAAAGAATTCAAAACACACCGTTATGAAAAATAATGGAGTTTGATAAGGTCTTGCTTGCCTTTTAGACTCCGCCTAGCTCGCCTTAAGGCTCTCCACTAGTCGCAATCTAACAGGCTCACCAGACCTTATCAAAACACCATTATATTTCATAACGGTGCTTCTCATCCTTTATCTTTTACTTAATGTCGAGGTGGCTCTGCGGTGATAAAGCCGTAAATGCAGAGTGGGTACGAAGATCACCGCAAAATAATAGAGTATACACTCTCTAAATGGCCATAGGCCTACAAAGAAGAACAAGTTATTAAAAATTAAAGAAGGTATATAGAAGAGGAAATTTCTCCTCAAAAGAGTGCCTGCCGGGAATCAACCCGGTCCGCTACATTACCGTTCTAGCATGCTGAAACCACTTCACCACATATACTTAGCATAGCGGCATATACGATGTTTGAGCAGTTGGTGTTTAGGTTTGCGCCTTATTTTTTATATTGCTTTGGTTGTTTGATTGTACAAAACACACAAACCAGAGTTAGTACAAGTTGAAATATGGACGATGTGACTTTAACACGCTGCAACCAGTCCAAATTATATACAACCTTAGCCCGGGACCGCAGCAATATAGCGTTCTTTATGTTTTCAGACCAATCAATCCCATTTGATTTTCTTTTGGCTTTTTGCTCGAAAAAGAGGACTTATTTCTTAGAAGACATATAATTAATTGTTATTCTTAATTTTCAGACCAATCATCCAAGAAAATACAGCGCAGCAACTTGGAATGGATATTTCACTTTTAGAACGATACTCAAGGGATATGGAAAAGTTGGATACACAGTATCGAATGGTATGGAGTGAATCTTAAAATAATACTATATCCCTAAGTTGCATTTTGCCTACCAATCTGACGATAACCGCAAAAAGGAGGTGGCGCAATTTGTCTTGGTAGATATAGGAGCAATTTCACCCATAACACAAGGAAAATGGTCCGCTCCGTGATTTTTGAAAGTGGGAAAATGGCATTTAGGGATTTATGGGATACAGGAAACCAATAGGATATACACATCAGTGTGTAGGTTATATACAGGGTGACCCAATTGAAACTTTACCCAAATGAAAGTAATATTTTTCTACTTTCTGTAATTTGATATCTGTGGATTTTATTTAATCATAAAGATTGGGTAATAGAGCATCTTACCCGTTTTTTTTTCCCCCATTTTGGTTGAGTGGTTCTCAATATATGTTCCACTGAACAATAAGTCAACGAAACAGACTTGTCCACGGAGCATCATTTTTCTTATGGCTGAACATAATTGCAACATCAAAAGTAATTTATCTTAACGGTCTTGCCTTTAGTTTCTAACTTCCACATGTCCTCCCTGATTTGCGATGCACTTGGCAGCCCTGGAGTGCATGTGTTACAGCTCTTGATGTTACACGCGTTCTCCTAATTGCGGTAATTTATCCGTCGTCGTAGTTCTTGCAATGTGTTTGGGAGACCCTCATTGTAAACTCTAGCTTTTACATCACCCCATAGCCAAAAAATTAGCGGAGTTAGATCCGGTGACCGAGGGGGGCATTCCACCGCATGCCCATATGCAATGATCCGATTTGGAAAGAGTTCCTGAAGACGATTTCTAACCATTACAGAACTGTGTCCAGGTGCACCATCTTGAAGAAACCAGGCACGACGAATTGCTCCATTTCTTTGCTGCTGAAAAATGCGGCGCAACCCTTGTTTCAAATGTTGATTTATGATATTGAGATAACCGGCACCATTCAAGTTTCCATCAATAAAAATTGGGCCCAATTAGGTTAGTGTTACCTGTAACTGCTGCTAAAACTGCAACTTTTCTGCGATCATTAGGTCTGTCGTAGACAAAATCATTGGGAGGGTTCCCTTTTGGCGTATACTATTTCACATTTTGAGAGTTCACTGAGCCAGTCATTGGAAAATTGGCCTCATCAACAACAACACCAAGTTCTCTTAAGAAGCGCCGTGGTCTGTTGATTAGCCAATTCCAATTGCAAAACGCCAGCCTACGCTGAGGATCACCTGCATCCAAAGTATGGCGTCCCACAATTTTGTATGGATACCAATTAAAAAAAAAAAAAAAAAAAAGAAATCATGATTTTCAAATAGTTTTAATAAAGCATTTTCAAATGTTTCTATACATTTTAAGTGATTTCGTGTTTTCATTAATATATTTTTTTTCAGAAAGCCAAATCCATAGTATATAATAGTCAGAGAAAAACTAGCAGTATTCTATCGCTTAGCGCTTTGACGATTAAAACGACCAATGTAAAAAAGAAAAGTGGACACCAAATACCAGCGTATGTTAGCCCTTTGAACACTTTAAGGAGTTTGACGTGTGATTTGTTTACACGCAAGCTGCTTTACACCTTTTGCTCCATTTCTTTGCTGCTGAAAAATGCGCCGCAACCCTTGTTTCAAATGTTGATTTATGATATTGAGATAACCGGCACCATTCAAGTTTCCATCAATAAAAATTGGGCCCAATTAGGTTAGTGTTACCTGTAACTGCTGCTAAAACTGCAACTTTTCTGCGATCATTAGGTCTGTCGTAGACAAAATCATTGGGAGGGTTCCCTTTTGGCGTATACTATTTCACATTTTGAGAGTTCACTGAGCCAGTCATTGGAAAATTGGCCTCATCAACAACAACACCAAGTTCTCTTAAGAAGCGCCGTGGTTGTTGATTAGCCAATTCCATTGCAAAACGACAGCCTACGCTGAGGATCACCTGCATCCAAAATATGGCCGGCCCACAATTTTGTATGGATGCCATTATTGATGTCATCACTAACGTTGCGCTGAGAAAATGACGCTCTGGAGACATTTGCGACACGTTCTCTTTATGCTTGCGCGTGGGTTGTGGCGAAGCTCCTGTCTTAAAGCATGACGGTTAGCAGGTGTTCTGACGATCCTAGGCCGTCCGCCTCGTCCTTTGTGACATTTTCCAAAGTCCCTTTGCTTCAAACAGTTTCCTCATGTTACAGGTAGCAAGCTTAGTGGTACTCTCACTCCAGGGAGTGGAAACCTGTTTGGTCTTGCCGTGCCACAGCTACAAGCCTAGTAACTCTTAACCGCGACGGCTTCATTGTTGTGGCGTAAATTGGAGGTGCCATACTGTGAGAATATTTAAAGTTCTCGTTCTAAGGAAAGATATCTGGCTTTAAGGTTGACTCAGAGATTGCCCGAGGATGGAGCCCCTCAATGTTGTAAACAATTCATATCTTTGCATACTAATGCTGGTCCATATACTAATCCCTGGTGAAACAGGTAGCTTCAAAATTTTAGTCCTTGTCATACAAAAAATCACATTCTTTTTTTTATAAAATCAGGATCCGGAATTTATGTTATTACACAGTATCCTATGCACGTCATGCTACCATAAAGGTTTACGCATCAAAACAAAAAAAATCCCATTCAATCTCAAACTTGCATTTTAGCTCTCTTTAGTTTTAGTTGACTTTTTAAATTATATTTTGAAAATCTCTGAGACGGCCTTTCCTTTAAGCACAAGTGCGCGCTACAGTATGATTTTAGATTTGAAAAGCCCGCCCTGACACAAGGCAGAAAACTGGTATTTAGCACAACTGCATGCTATGATTTCAGATTTGAAAAGCCCGGTTGCCAAAACAATTGATATGTACTTTTCATCATGAAATACCCATGGACAAGTCTGTTCTGCTGACTCATTGTTCGTTGGACCATATCTTGAAACCACTCAACCAAAACGAATAATTTTTTCAGGCAAGATGCTCAATTACCCATTCTTTATGATAAAATAAAATCCACAGATATCAAAGTACAGAAAGTGGAAAAATCTTACTTTCATTTTGAGTCAAATTTTATGGGGTCACCCTGTATTTTTGGGGTTACAACTGACCTGCAAAAAAAGAGCACAGATTTTGCGCACATATTATTAGGTAGATTTTATTTGTTCTACATATTCACGTGTTTTGAAGACATGGTGGTCACGTCATTTTTGAAATCATGATTTTCAAATAGTTTTAATAAAGCATTTTCAAATGTTTCTATACATTTTAAGTGATTTCGTGTTTTCATTAATATATTTTTTCTCAGAAAGCCAAATCCATAGTATATAATATTCAATCGTCAGAGAAAAACTAGCAGTATTCTATCGCTTAGCGCTTTGACGATTAAAACGACCAATGTAAAAAAGAAAAGTGGACACCAAATACCAGCGTATGTTAGCCCTTTGAACACTTTAAGGAGTTTGACGTGTGATTTGTTTACGCGCAAGCTGCTTTACACCTTCAGCATTCTGTTTAGAGCCCAGTCATGGACAAATGGAAGAATTTTAGTTTTGAGGTGCGAAGGTATCATGCGCAGATACCGCGGATAACTGTGCGTTTGTTTGCGTTTATTAAAATCGCGCATCTCTACGCCTGCGTTCCTGCTTTGCTGCATGCCGAATGTGGCGCGGATTTTTCTTGCCGCCCAACAAGACGCCCAATTTAAAAAAGGGTCCAATTTCAGTGGTCTTCGGCGTGTAATGGAAAAAGTAAGTCGGTGACCCTCATTTTTTATTCAAAATTTTAACGAATGACATCGGGACCTCAACATATTTAGAAATTACAAAATTTTATCGAGAAGTTTTTATTTTGTAGGCGATCTTAACGTCAAATTTTGACTTTTCCCATAGACTTGCGTGGTTTAAAAAGGTGACAACATACCTTTTTTGTTTTGGCTATAGCTCAAAAACAAAGTCGGTGACCCCCACTTTTTATTTCAGATTCTTAATCAGCACCATTGTAAATACCATATATGTGAATTCTGGAAAATTTTATCGAGTAGATCACTAACACGTCAAACCCCTTAAACACCTTAGTGTAATAAAATTTGTAACTTGGTGAGCCAGTTACTTTCCTTAAAATATCCAGCATTCAACAAGAAAAATGTTCTAGGACTTAAAATCGGACTTGAACAAAATCTTCTACTCACAGCACCCGGCAATTTGCGAATTCCCATCCAACGCATTCTACGACGGCAAACTCAAGACGGATAAGACTGTTCCACCTCTTCGACGATTTCTACCACTACGTAACAGATGGCCTGGCGGTGAATATCAACCAACGGTGTTTTGTCACACCATAGGTCGAGAGGAGACACTCAGCGTCCACACTGAGGAGGGCAATGAGATGTCAAAGGCTAATATGCAGGAAGTCTATCAAGTTGTAAGTGTTTAATAATACTCCTGTCAACTCAAAATACTGCCCCTAATGATCCATACAATCCCGCACCCTCTAATTTATTCTCCATTTAAAATGTTGGTAGAAGGAATTGAACCTCGTGTTGTCATTATTATATACAATCCTCGTACGTACATTTGTACACAAATATATTTCATAGTGCGATATGCTTTGATAGTACATCCCATGGTTAGTTTAATATATACATGGATTGTGTATCAGTACCAGAAAGAATGATTATTCTTCGAGCAAATGAAAAGATATGAATTAAACCTCTCACAGGTCACTATTAACATTTTATTCAACACAATCTGGCTTTAACGATTTAACCTTTGCTGTCTCAGGTTAGAATTGCCCGCACTCTTGTCAACCATTATAAAGTAAGTCCAGCCAAGCTTGTCATACTGACCCAGTACCAACTCCAACGCAAGAAAATTGAACTTACTCTAAAGGCCAAGCAACCATCATCTGATATTGATGTTCGTACTGTGATTAAAAGTCAAGGTAAATTTAATGTATGAATAACTATTATAATACAATTGTAAGCTATTGTATATACATGTAATATTGCAATTGAAAACATTAATTCATTAGCTAATTAGTTCCACAGCCTGTCACAAAAGGGTACAACCAAAAAGTGTCTTTTATTAAAAAAAATCTAAATAACTTCATTGATAGACATTATTTTAAAGAATCACTTCAGGCGGTATAAGCACTTTAAATGTGCAAACAAAAACGATTTCGGAAGATGTACTCATATGTCTTTAAAAATTTACCATAATCCTTTCAGTAGACCTAATGGTGATATATTGTTTGCCTCTATACCCAGGATTTTAAATATGAAGAATTTGCTGGAAGGCTTTTGTGATGGTGATTTAATCACAACATTACCAGCAAAATCCAATGCACCATCTTGCAATGTAGGGGGAAATCACACAGTAACCTGTGCATGGGATAGGAGCAAGCCCCTGCACCCCTTTTAAACCTCCTTTACCCACACAAACAGTAATCATTTTGTTTTGGAGACAAGTTGGGATGGAAGTTGATTTTTTTTCACCTTTTCTAAATGACAGCCATTAGAAATTGTTTCTATATCTCGGCCTCTTTCACCATAGAGGTATTATTCTAGCCCCTATACCGATGTTCTTATGAAACCCAATATGAATAAAACAACATTGGCTCATTTGGTTGAGGCAGTCATCTTGGATTTCAAAATGTTCGCCAAACAATATCGTTTCGCCAAAAAATCTGCAAGAAACTTAATGTAGTATATAGTGAGGGTTCCCCCGCAATAGTATGCTAAAACGTGTAAAACTAAGTATGAGATATGCATTTCGCCATTAGAAGTCCTTATCTAGCATTTTTGTTTTCTTACGATGCAAAAAATTAAAGCTGACCTACAAAATTACTCTATATTTGTATTATATTTAGTCCAAAATTATAATCAAAGTTTAATGTCTTAGAACATTACACACTTCCTTATTTTTAGTTTTGACAATTTGTAGGTTTAAAGAGCTTAAAGGCAGCCATCTTCGGTTCCCATCGTGATTTGTAATCATATCAACACACCAAAAATGTCAGAGTTTCTACAGGGTATAGAGTCCAGTATTATGTCTGTATCACATCACAAATACTTGATGGGTTAATGTTAATTTAGATAATGTCTGGCCATATTGGATTTTTGGGCTGCCATATTGGATTTGATGGTAATGTTGTGATCAATTCACAACAGATGGCGGTCCAGTAGATTCCTCGTGCTTCTGGATTAACAAACATGACCATAGCAAATGAGATCTGAGAAACAAAAACAAATTTACAGGAGTAGAAGTAATTATAGTCCGCCGTACAGTCCGGCTACAATGGTAAAGAAAAGAGCACTCCATTCAGTTGACTCTTCACGCAACAGTTAGTTTCACGTTAGTTTCACTGTGGCTCCCAGTGGACTATAATTACTTTCACACCGGTGTAGAAGTAATTATAGTCCGCCGTACTCATAGTCCGGCTAAAACGATAAAGAATAGGGCACTCGATTCAGTTGACTCTTCACGCAACATTAGTTTCACGCTTTATGCCGTTGTCGCCTATGGAGCCCGGACTGTGGCTCCCGGCGGACTATAATTACTTTCACACCGGGTCTTTACCCTTTCATATGTTACTGCTGATTTCCCTTTTCGACTCAGACTGTATAAACATCAAAACGCCATGATATATATTTTTTGTCTGATATTTTACTCTAGGGAGCGAGTGGGACTTTGTGATCATATCGACAGTGCGTTCACTACCGAGAGTAGAAATCGAAGAGAACTCCACGCATGGTTGGAGGAAGCATCATCTCGGCTTCATAGCAGATGACAATCAAATGAATGTGGCATTGACACGTGCAAAGAAGGGACTCATCATAGTTGGTAAGACGTAGATCTAACTATGTTAGAGTTGACTCTTATTCCAATGATATATTGTTCATGCTCTTCTGCTTTTCAGCGAATAATTTAAGTTACACCCAGGTAAGTAAGTCATCGGGTAACACTATAGCACATTGTTCTAACACTGGCTCTGCAATATAAAATTAGAATTACCGATAATATGTTAGACATAAGTAGAGCCCTTATTTGTTAAATTAAACCCATATTACTCAAATTATGAACCTCTGAACGAAAACCCGATGGCACGTGTGAGATTCTGGCCCGATATTATGGTCCAGGACCATAAGCTGTTAAATTATCTCATAAGACAGCTATTCACTATTTTCTACTTCAATTTTAATGAAGTAAAATTTTACGCCTGGAGGGGGAATTTTCGGATTACAAGATGAGCGCCCACAGACACACGCCACGCAATCCGAGCCGACAGAACATCGCATCGCTCTTATGTAATACTTAAATATACACACGGAATAAAGCGCACACATAATCATGAAAATATCTGGTCCAGGACCATATCAAAAACTCATATCAGCAACCCGATACACTTTGAAAAGTTGCACCATAAAATATTTCACTGTGTAATATTGTGGTTACACGTTCCATTCACCTGTGGCGTCATGCTCCGTAGACTCACTGCTGATGACCCTACAATATTGTGGCAAGAAGCGGATTTGTTTCAATGAGCCGACACACATTTGGTTAACTCCAAGGGATTTTCACTCTCGTTAAGTGCCCAAGGAGGGGTCCATGGAAACCTAATGAAACCACTTTCCCGAAGGAGTTGTGTTGCGATATTTATACCACATGTGAAGGATTATCCAAATTATTGTTTTCAAAACAGGCAAACATTGGACAAAAAGACAGAAAATGCAACTTAGCCTTGCGCTTATACCATATAGTCTGAAAACTAATTTTATATTGATATCTACTCTAGACGACCTATTTTACATATATTTAACACAAAACTTGCTATTTTAGACAATCCTGTTTCAATACGGGTGTTGCAAAATACATGGCATTTTCCCATAGAGTTTTACAGTAACAGTTTTTGCAAGGTGTCAATCACCTATATTGCTTGTTTTCAACACATAAAGGGTTAATTATTTTTAATGTTACTAATAATTGTTGACTTTTATGTATGTGCGCATAAAAAACAATATTAATTGGCTATAGTTCTAAGATTCTTCGGTCAGTGCCCAAGGGGGTTCATGAATCTCCCACTGAATAACTCCAATAAGGTTAAGGCCTTTAATTGTTTGGTATAAAAAGAAGCGAATTTAAAAAACAAACAATCTCAAAAATGACGAAAAACCTCATCCTAAATCGGGCCAGCGCTGGCAGCGCGAAATCAATTTTTGGGGTCAATAGAGAACCCCCTTAGTCAATTAAGGAATTTCAAGTGTCAATTTACGAAAACCTAATTTTGTCCAGTAAAATAAAAAAAACACAATTGATCTCTTATTGAATGTAACTTAGTGTATAATAGTGGTATACTGAATCTGAGTGGTGCTGTGAGGCTGAAGACCGAGTCCATGTGTCTTGAGTAGTAAAGTATATACAAAATACAAAAAAAAAATGATACCTGCCCGATAATATTCCCTATGAGAGCATATGTGTATCAATGTATGTGCTAGTGGTTCTTCTTATCGTGTCCGACCACAGTGGTTCTCGATGTGATCTAGCCAGAGAGGGCGCAACATCTTGCTGCTTCAATGAATCCCGCAAGGTCCTTGTTTGTGCATTGTTGCTCCAACAAGGGGCAGACCACGGCGATCCAATGTCTGTGGTGCTATTCCACAACAACAGGTAGTGTCCTGATCCGCTTCCAGGTAGTCCCACTTCTGCAAGGAAACCTTAAATCGGCCGAATCCGGTTCTCAATATGTTGAGACATCGACATTCAGTCAGCTCCATGTAGAAGATGCTCACGAGGTTCAATTCCAGCAGATGTTAATTGGTTGATGGCAAGTTTTTCTTTCCTTTTTTTTTTTTTTTTTTTTAATCTCTTATTGAATGTACTTAGTGTATAATAGTTGGTATACTGAATCTGAGTGGTGCTGTGAGTGTGAAGACCGAGTCCATGTTGTCTTGAGTATTGTAAAGTATATACAAAATACAAAAAAATGATACCTGCAGAATAATATTCCCTATGAGATGCGATGTGTCTCGATGTATGTGCATAGTTGGCTTCTTCTTATCGTGTCCGAACACAGTGGTTCTCAAATGTGATCTAGCCAGAGATGGGCGCAACATCTATTGTCTGTGGTGCTGTTTCACAACCACAGGTAGTGTCCTGATCTGCTTCCAGGTAGTCCCACTTCTTAAATCGGCCGAATCCGGTTCTCAATATGTTGAGACATCGACATTCAGTCAGCTCCATGTAGAAGATGCTCACGAGGTTCAATTCCAGCAGATGTTAATTGGTTGATGGCAAGTTTTTCTTTCCACAAGGCGATTCTCTTAAAATCTCTAGAGACTGTTTCAAGGGTTAGACTTAAGAAATTATCTCCATATTTAAACTGGTGAAACGTCAAAAACTAATCTGCCTCGCTTGAATCTTATTGAAAGATCGTCTTTTATAATAATCCCCAAGTTCTTAACCACGCCATTTTTATCCTGTCCGGTCTTTTGTCTTTAAAAACCCGTTCTAATGAACCATTTTGGATCATGTTTTAAAGGCCAAATCAATACTCAACCGGCGGGCATTTTCCGGTTCTACCCGGTTCCAGGCGGTTCAATTAATCCGCTCAATCTTCTGAATCCTTTAATCCGATTAATTCAGCAAAATCAATGAATTAATTGAACCGCGCGGAACCGGGCAGAACCGGAAAACGCCCGCCAGTTGAGTATTGAATTCGTCCCTATAAACGCAATCATGTAATCGTTCGCCATACGATGAACAAAATGGCGTCGTTCTTGAGTTTCTTGCCGGGTCACGTTTGGCTGAACTTGGGTCGGTTCACGAAAAAATAAATAGTCTGGATACGTACTTGTGGAACGCATACGATAATAAAAACGTATGTAATGAAAGCAGTTTATAGGAAATGAGTTAACTAAGGGATTGGTACAGTAAAAAGGGCCCGGATTGAATACAACTTGTAAAAAAATGGATCGCGTGAGATTTAATCGTGAAATACTTGCATTTACTTATGTACAAATGAAAGCTATTATAATCGTCAAATTTAGGCAATGGGATCTGGTAAAAGTACACCGTTTTATTAATGAGCCAATGAGAGCAAATAAGCAAATGGGTTCATATAATATGCACAAATAACAATGACACAGTGCGCGGGTATTACTTGCAGGCACCACACTACCCACATACCAAGTTTCGTCAAATTCTGGTAGAAGTTTACCTTTTTAGTCAACCTAACCAAAAAGAAACACACGCACAGACATAAACACAGACATACAGAAGGAATGAATCGGCGATAAGCATATTTTATCAGTGTTCCATAATGACGGATAAACTTAGCCATACATTCTATACATTCTAATACCTGGAGTACGTCTAATAGGTAGTTTGTTCAGTTCTGCAGCTTGATATAACTAAAAAGGTGCCATGCCTGTGAACCAGGCTACAGGTCTGGTACATTAAAGCCAATCACGGCGCGTACGTGGCTGACTTTTAAGTCCTTTTAATTTTGGCTAAGACAAACAGAGTTTTAATTTTTCTTATTTTCTATTTTACAGGTAACAAATTTTTGCTGCAAACAGACAAACGATGGGGAGAACTACTAGATTATTACGAACACAAGAAATGCATTGTCCCCGCCAACGATTTCCTTCCTCCTCCAAGAAAGAAGTAACTTCTTACATTAGTTTACCAGGATCTTGCAGCAAATATTTCGTCGAGGAGAATTGTATTATATAGTACCTTCATTAGAAGCTCTTACAAAAATACAAACACCTTGACCACTAAGATAAACTGCTTACCCAATTGTTATTCTAAGCTACTTTATTCAGTCTTTGCAAATGTATTTCAATAAGAGGATACGGATTTATAGCACTTACATGTGTATCAATTTCAGAGGCATATTTCACATGAAATTACTATTGGAATTTCGATCCCGAAGATACCAGTGTTTGTTTATTTCGACGTTTATTCCGTATCTTGAATGGTTTGTATAAAAAATGGGCAGGTTCTTGTTTGCCCCATTTGTATTTGAGATGTGATCACTCAGGAGGTACACTTAAAATTATCGAAAGAATATACCTCATTTGTTTCGAAATTTGCACAAAGGCAAATCTTACGGTGTAAATGCATGTGAGAAAAGGTAAACGCGTGTGTGTATGTATATATGTATGTATGTTTGGGTGCTAACTCGCGCGTGTTTGCGTATGTTTGCGTAAAAATTATAGGTGTAACAACCGAATAAGTTGCTACTTAGAATTAAGAAAAATCAAGTTGTAAGTACATATATATATTAAATTATATTTTTATTACGATTTGTATACACTGAAAACAGATAATTCTGACTACATGATGCATATTAACACAAATACCTGTATGATGCGATACAAAGGAAGATAAATTCGACGACGTGTATGATATGTGTGTAATTATTTGAATTAACGCGCCAAAGCGTGACATTCTGATCTATAAATAATTTGTGTTTCCCATTTTGTAATGGTAGGAATTCATAATATTTTTAAAAGAAAGCTTATAGATGTTTTTTGCGTGGCTCTCCGTATAATAGAGAGCCAATATGTTGGCGTTTCAGTGATATGGGAAACCTGTTATTTGCGCCATTGTGTTGATATCACTACATCCGAATGTCTAAAAATATGTCACAAGTTTTCCAAACAGGCCAATCGACATTTCTGGCGCAATTGAATTTCTTGTATTTTATGATAATATATCACGAGCTCTTTTCATATACCAAATATTGAAAAAAATAACAGTCCAATTTGTAGGTATAATAGTTTTTCACTTTTGGAAACTATACCAAAAACGCCAAATGAAAGTTTCACCAACTAATCAGCATTCGCCTGTTTGTTGTACCTAAAAACCACCGTATGACAGCTAAACTTCTTGAACTGTATCTGAGATGATTTTGCCACACTGTAAAAATATTGTCATTTTTTGCAGTATTTAAGGTCCATTCTCCGATAAAGTGTTCAAAAAGTCGTTTTTAGTGTCGCTCACAGTCATGCACGTTTTAAAGCTTGTTTTTGGCCGTTAAGAATGAATATTTATCGATATAAATTATACTTAGGAGTTCTCTGAGAGCATGTCGCCAATATTGCAGCCAGATACGTTACCCTAATTCGAATGGACACAAAATTGCTAAAAATAACGGAATACCAATGTTCCAATATGTGATAAATCGAGAAGATGTCAATGTTATATTATACATGTTTTGCATAAAAATCTGGTTTCAAAGTAACAATTTCCAGCCCTAGTAATGAAAGAAATCATTCATGTTAGTTCATACTGCGACAGATCCGTTACCTCCCTCCTGCAACGCTCTTGCAAAACGGTGTGATGCATAAAGTCGAATACTACACCATGCTTTAGTGTGAAGGTTATACCTGATAAGGTATGGAGACTAAGTCGGTGAACCACGTACTTTCAACAAAAACAGCACGACTAAGAAAAAGGCCGACCAGATACGTTACCCAGATACGTTACTTAAGTGTTAACGTTAGGTAATATACAAAAAATCGGATATTTTTTTAAGATCACCCATGCATTGTGCCGTGTTCTAAGAATATAAAAGTTTACGATTTTCAGTGATTTTCAGGAACTCCGTAATGTTGATATTTTGTCATTTTAGAGACCAAACTTGAACACTTTTAACGGAGAATGGCCCTCTAATGGTAGCAATTCTGCCAATTAATGTAAAAATTACAGTATACTTTCAATCGAAACATTTGAAACTTGCATTTGGTGAGTTATTACAGAGATTGAGCATGTGTAGAGAATAAAAAAGCACTCACGAACACCCTAACGTAGGCCTATCCATAATGTCAACCAAATGTTATGGTGCATCACTGTAAATATTACAGTTTGTTGTAAATCATATGCATTAAACTGTTAATTTGAATGGAAACCTGCAAAAGCTGTAGTTTTATTGGATTTGTTAGCAGAATTGCTGTCAGGATTTTTCTGTAAGATTTACAGTATATTTTCCTGAAAATGTTAGTGCTTAGCATTGAAAAGCCATAATAGTATATACTGATGTTGATACTCATATTCAAATAGGAGTCCTTCTTTTAAATTTAGTCGTAAATGTCTGGGAAATTGGACATAAAATATGAGTATTTTGCTGCATTTCCAAATTACAGCCAAATACTGTCATTTTTCTGATCATTTTTATTGTTAGTGCGAAGTGCACTTAATTTTTACAGTGCAGGTTTTTTCGTCAAATGCAAGATGTTAGTAGTGGTAATAAGTTTTAAAAAAATTGTACAGTATTGCTGTGTTCTTTAGACGTAGATTTAAGATGTATTGACTGTCTAGTTTAGTCTAAGCCTACGTTTGTCAATTTCGAATCGCGCCGGTTGAGTTTCATTTATTATGTTTGTTGTTAGACATAAATTAAGGTTCTTCTTTTATTTTGTAATGATTTTTCATGAGAATATTCCTAGAAAATATTGTAAAATCTATTGAAAGTTCCCATAGAGATTAAGATAGCATACTAATTGGAATTAGTTCAGTTTGACGATTCAGTTTGAAGTTTGAATGATCTTTACTACACTAGAAATGAGTAGATTGTGACTCAAAACGATTAATCGTAAATACTAAAATCAAGACAGGTTGTGCGTGTGATGTCATTTCGTATCGGATAGGCGAGTAGTCGAGTATCTTCGGAGGGGTACCGTCACGCCCCCTCCCCCCGGACTCTACCAAACAAAACTTCTGCTGCCTTTTATGGGCCTATTACACATTTGAGATGTAAGAATTATAGACATGGTATATAACATCAAAAAAACTTAAAAGGTGCGTTCAAACTGTGGAAAAATATTCATGTTAATTGGTTTACCTTATCAGTAAGTCATGGTATCTTCATAAAAAATGACCTTAGTATGGTAGGATATTAAATGTTTAGGTTAAAACGAAGATTCTGTTTTTCTTTTGATTGAAATAAGAGTGTTTTTTGGTCTTAAAAATGACATCTTTATGGCAGTTGTATACATACCCCAAATTGACTCTGAAAGACTGTTAGAAATTAAATTGAATTATAATTTCCTTGAATGAACTCTCACGGACTTAAGAGCGTCTTTTCCTAATGTGATTTATGATTAAGGCGATTCTATGCCGTTACTGCTACTGAAAAAGATTTTTTATTGTGATGACTATTATATTTAACCCAGTACTGATCATTTTGACGATTATGATCAATTTTGTGAAATCAATGTTCTAAGATGATTAAACTCAATGCATGTGAAGGGAATTCTGATTTCTGTACTAATTTTAAATATTTTATATTAATGAATGGCGTCTGTGAAAGATGAAAGGTGAATTTACTTTTGTGGTCACTGGTTACGAGTCTTGTTGATTACTTGCTGTTGAGTAGCTCTTTATTCCGGTATGTAAAGACTTGAGTCGGTGTTCGTTTTGAATCTGCCCATCACCTGGAGCTTAAAGGCTGACTCAGAGATTTCCGCGATGAGGGCGCACTCACTTTTAAACAAATCGCGTTTTTTTGCATGTACCTAATGCTTGTCCATATACTAATAATTGTGTGAAATAACTAAGCTCATTGAAACTCCTTCATATAGAAAATCACAACTTTGTATAAAAACTTCCGGATCCGGAAATTTTGTTATACATGGTATCTATGGCGATGTTATACTTGTGCATAAATGTTACTGACATGAAAACGTTAAAATCCGATTCATCTCATAACTTTGGAATTAAGCATTTAGGGAACTATCTTTAGTTCTAGATGACTATTTTTAACTATAAACATATTTCGAAAATCTCTAGTCAGCTTTAAATACAAATATTTCTGATAACAGGGTATCAAATTTGATGATAGTACAAGTATCACGCATGAAAGGTATAAGTGGAAAGGTCAATTTGTTGCGAGTTTAAAAATAAATCTTTCTTTCAAATGAAGTGACTGGTTTATTGAATAGGTGTATTGAAACAATTACTACTTGTGATATAACTAGGCTTTATCAAAGCCTGATTGAGCCGCTTAATTGTGCTGCGTGAAGTGTAATATGCTTTGTAAACCCAAACAGTATGGTAACAGATCAAGAATAATAGCTGGTTCGACGATGAAGGTAGAAATATGAAACGAAGAAAGGACATGTGAGGAAAATTTAGAAGACAAAAGGTGATAGTTGCGTAATTACATCTTGTAGTACGAAGTATAAAAATAGGTCCAGATGCAAAAGAATGTGTACAATAAGAAGTTACAAAGTGAGTGCTTGATAAGGTCAATGACCCCAATAACTTCTGGGATACTTTTAAAGCAGATTTATAAACAAAGTCAGCAGTATTCCCCCCCCCCCCCCCCAAAACGTTGAGTATAGATGTCTGGTTCGATCATTTTAAGAAGTCTCTCAAAGTGGTTTCACTAAGCTTTAACATAACAATGTTGTTGAAGAGAATTTGTTAGAGGAAATTCGTAATGTTGATGATTTAAAATGCTCCAAATAAGCAGACAGAAATTATTCAAGCGGTGGTTTCAAACATGAAACTAAAAAAGCTGTCGGACCGGATGGGCTCCCAAGTAAGGTTTATAAAATCTCTCTTGATATTATTTTGCCTGTGTGGATAAATGTTAATTTTTATTCAATACAGCAAAAAATTCCGGACTCATAGGACAAGGAGTATTATAATTCCAATATTTAAAAAACAAGGTGATTAAAATGAGGGTGGCACTTTTATTTCAATGTCATTCCTCAGGAACAAGAAATGTTGAGACATCTCTGCAAAACATGTTTGAAGGAGAATTAGATGAGGAAGATCTGGGCCCGGAGGATGTTGAAGATAATAACGCAGAAATCGAGGGAACAGAACCTTCTACTTTAGAGAGTATAGCATAGGTGTTGCCACATCTAAGGTTCAAATAGTGGTAGACGTTTCATATAGAAGTCCCATTGATGCAAATGAGGTATTACAATTGATTCCGTCATGCGCTGTATGACGTTGTGCAGTAGTGCTTGACAGAATGAATGGCAATACCTCATTTGCATCAATGGGACTTCTATATGAAACGTCTACCCAAATAGTTGCCATGTGGTATAGCATCAGGCAGCAAAGGGTCGACTTGGTCTCACAGAGAGGTGAAATCAGAAATGTGATGGCATACCTTTGTGTTATAGTACAAAATAAATATAAAATCACTTAAGAATTCAATTGAAACATGTTATTAATATACACGAAGACTACATCTTTATCTCGTATACATTCCAATTTTTTCTTCAAATGTTCTGCAGAGAATGTTGACGTTGAGGACGTCTTAATACCATAGACGCTGGCGGCCAAGTCTCTTTCAAATATGGCAACTCGACAAAACGAACCAACAAAGATGTTATTACAGCAAAACACACACAAACCACAAACCGATTTAAAGGCTGACTCAGAGATTTCAAAATATATTTAGGTGTAGTAATTAAAAAATAGTCAACTAGAACTAAAGATAGCCACCTAAAATGCCTAATTCCAAAGTTAGAGATGAATCGGAAATTTTCGTTTTCATCAGTAAACATTTACAGTATAACTGTGCCATGGGATAATGTCTATAACAAAAATTCTGGATCCTGAATTTTATAACAAAGTTGTGATTTTCTATATGAAGGACTTCCATTTGAGCTTTAGTTATTTCACACAGACAAGCATTATGTATATGTAAAAAACACGATTTGCTTGAAAATTGGGGGCGCTCTCCTCGGGAAATCTCTGAGTCAGCCTTTAAGCGCGTTTATGTGGGTCGGTCAAAGGTGTTCTGTTAATTCACTTCAGGTGTGATATAATACATTGGTAGCATTCTAAGTAGGAAAAAATAAGTTTAATTTCTTTTCTGGCAATAAGAACTTATCTGAAATACACAATTGATACTTTAATTTCATTTAAATCTCTTGGGTTTTTTTTTTTGCTAGTCTGTCTGTGGTCAAACGCCGTAGGTCGCAGTAGGTCAAAGGTATTTTTTTTTTAAAACGTCACAGAAATTCATGATTTTGATTGGCCGACACCGCAACACGTTGCCGAAATGGCGCAACGCGTTGTGAGAAAGTCACAACGCGTTGCGAAAACAATGACCTTTGTGGCTTGTGGACCTTCGCAAAGCGTTGTGAAGAACGCAACGCGTTGTGAAGGCTTGCAACGCGTTGTGAGTTTCAAAAACGAGTTGCTAGATTCTTGCAACGCGTTGTGAGTCTATTTTTTAAATACGTCACAGAATATCATAATTTTAATTGGCCGACACCGCAACGCGTTGTGAAATTTCAGCAACGCGTTGCTACTTTCTCACAATGTGTTACGGCAATATTATGGCCTTTATGGCTTGCGATAGTCGTGCTGAGTGACATCATTCCAGCTCAGCTGGGAACCGGCCGCGAAATTTCTTTCCCTAGTTAACTTGCATTTAAAAAGGGCATGTTTCGCCCAAAGTTACTACAGTATTCTATGAGAAAATTAACATTTGCACCACATTATGCATTATAGCAAAAAAAAAACGATTCGACCGAATTTTTAAATGCTCAATTATGTTCAGTTTTTTTTCGAAAATGTAATAAAAATAGGGGGTGACGGGATTACCCTTTGGCTCTTAGTTATTAAAACCCCATCTTTCGTCGCTTTTTTTTTATCACAATATCCATCAAACTCCTGTTCTTTGTCCCCTTTCCGCCTTTGTCCATGAAACCCTCCTCTGTCCATGAAACACCCCAAGCCCCCATTTGTCCCTTAGTCCATGAAACTCCACTCTCCTTTGTCCATTATTTTTCCATTGTCTTCTGTCTGTCGCAATTGTCCCTTAGTCCATAAAGCGTCCCTCTGTCACATTTTGTTCATCTGTCCACTAAACCACCTATTGTTCCTTTGTCCATGAGACCACTCCTTTGTCCATGTGACCACTCCCTTTTCCATCATCCCCTTCTTTGTCCATGAAACCCCTCCTTAGTCCATGAAACATCGTCCTTTGTCCATGAAACCCCTTCTTTGTCCCCTCTTGTCCCTTAGTTGTTTAAATTCCCATCCTATGTCCCTTATTTTCCCATTGTCAAAGAAACTCCCGGTCCTGTTCTTTGTCCGCTTTTGTCTCTTTGTCCATGAAACACCTTTGTCCATGAAACTACTCCTGTGTCTATAAACCCTCCTTTGTCGCCTTTTGTCCCTTAGTCCAAAGTCCCTCTGTTACCTTTTGCCTATTTGTCTAAGAAACACCCTCCTTAGTCCCCTTGGCCTTTTGTCTCTTTGTCCATGAGATCATTACTTTGTCCATCATCTCCTTCTTTGCCCGTGAAACCCCTCTTTGCCAAAGAATCACCCTGCTTTGTCCATGAAACACCCTCCTTTGTCCTTGAAATCCTTATACTTGTCGGAATTATAACTTAGAAAATGTCTATATTCCTGAAATAAGGAGAAACAAGACAATTATTTATCACTTATTTATTTTTGGTTGGGAAGCATCTAGACGGAAAGTATGAGCGACGCTATTCCATACATAATGTTGGTCATTTCTTACTTGAATGCAAGAAGTATGATGTGCAAAGGAGATATTTAGTTGAAGCAGGGTTGAAGATACCTAGAAGTTGGGTTTAATTGCCTATCTTTGCAGAATTTATTGGGTGGAAAGAATCCTCCCAGAGGGTGTTTCGAACCAATCCCATAATGCATTACAACGCGATAATGCATTGCGTGCATGTGCCTATATGTACTAAACACATGTCAGGACATTGGGATAAGTGTTTCAAAAGTTTAAGAACCACAGGACATTTCATGATCATGCTAAATTACTAACCCCGGGAGGAGGGCACTCCCATCTTGCAAGTGACGCACATGAAGGACTGTTAAGACTCCCCTTTTCAGCATCGTTGTCACCCAAAGACCCCCATATTTCTTTGTTAATTTTACCCAAAGACCCAATGTTTTGTGAAATTTTTACCACTGTCACCCCAAACACCCCTATTTTGGGGGGAATTTTGAAAATGTTCACCCAAAGACCTCTATTTTTCAGAAAATTTTGCAAAAATCTCGCCCAAAGACCCCATTTTGGGAAAATTTTGGAATTTGTCACTCGGAAGACCCCTATTTCATGTATTTTGTGGCAATTTGGCGGTCTCTCACCCAAAACCTCATTTTTTCAGTCCTCTGTCACCGAATGTCCCTGGGTTTGAAAGCGCGAGCCTCAAACCCATATCCATTTGATACGTGAGTGCCCCCCTCCTAACACTTAGTGGGTTAAAATTATCATAAAAGTCATGTTATTTTGTGTTAAGAATAGGATTTTTGTGGGATCGCATGATTTAAGTGAGTAAATATGGTGAGTCCAACGAATGCAGATTCGAAAACACGTCAAGGATCAAGAGGTTACCTTGAATAAGCAAAAAAGAGGGAGGTGAGGCAAGGTGTACCAACTTGGCGTGGGGAGGGGAAATATGACACGGAGAAACAAGTGTGACACAGTAAAGTGCGAGAGCCACAAATTACAGAGTCACAGTACAAATGGGGCAAAAAACACACTAATACTATAGGCCTGTTACATACAGGCCTATAGTATTAGTATGTTTTAGTAGGCCTGTTACATACACGCCAAGTTGGTACACCTTGCCTCACCTCCCTCAGGATCACATGACCCTATTGAGGTGAAATTTCCAAAAACTGGTGCATTGTGGGAATGACTCAATACACCCTCTGGAATCCTCTTATTGCTGCTGTTATTAGATACTTAAAGCAATGTAAAAGAAATACTTGAGTATTTTTTTATCAAGCAGTTGTTGGTTTAACTACCTAAGTCCAATTGAATTATTCTCCACATGCGTTTTTCTTTTCAAATTTGGTTTAATTTGGTTTATTTTGGTTTAATTTTTCTTTTATTTATCTTGGTTAGCCAACGAAGTCTTAGTTTTTAGCGCACGTGACTATTTAGTTGAAAGCGCCATTCATCCAAAAACCAAATCAAACGAAGTTATTTTTCAGGGTTTTTTGCGACTTCCGTTAGTTCTTGAATTACTCGTTTATGAGGAAACATTGTGCTTCAGGAGCAGAGTTCGTTCACGACATCTCAAATTCGCGTCATCTTGGGCGCTTGCAATGGTGCCATAAACAAACACTATTTAGAACAATACAATGCTACTACTGTCTGTTCAATTAACTTAGATGTCCGGTTTTTATTAATTATTTCAAAAAATATACGTTTTCGAAATAAATCATGAAAGAAAAGTTGTTATTCATCATTGGACCCAACAAGATCATTGGGTTCCAACTTGAAAACATATTTCTTCTCTGGATTTTTATTCAATTTACACTGATTTTTATTGGCAAACGACAACAAACTGGATCCAGGTGAATATTGACTTATGACTCTGAAACTTTTATGACAGACCCATTCACGAACTAGGGGCGCTTCAAAGCATACTACGGACATTTATTGATTCGTGGACCTTTCTTTTATTTCAGGTGTTTGCGTGTGCATTCATAGATGGGGCATAAATGAATCGTCGAAATACTTACACTTTTAACAGAGGTCCTGTTGGTTTATTCAATTGGTTACAAATAAAAGAATCACATAGCTCTCCTGTAATGCCGTCCATTCAAGTTAATGCTGTGTGGAATCTTGGATATCTTGTTTGTATTGCAAAAAATCAGTGCAAATAACAACGGTTCGGATTTGAACCTGTTGAACAAAGTTGGTATTATTCATTCCATACCAGTCAAAGGTGGCGGACAATAGGGCTATTGATCGTGAATCATCTCCTCCTCCGACAACTTCTACTACCTACAAAGTGGAGTCAATGGAACATTCCACAAAATGTATATTTCAATAGATTTGAAGGTTTCAAATGTCCCACTCCTCTTGTCATGTAAAAAACGTCTTAGGTCCAAAGATATCCAACAACTTTCTTTTCGTGATTTATTTCGAAAACGTATATTTTTTTAATAATTAATAAAAAACCGGACATCTAAGTTAATTGAACAGACAATAATAATCCAAGCCTCCATTAAATCAAATAATGGTAAGATAATTTCGAATATCAATTGTCACTTAAATCCTTTGCCTCTTTGTCATTGCCCCGCGCGGGAGCGCGGGGCTATAGATGTGGAATAACTTGACAGACATGGAGATTTTGCTGTATTGAAGCCTGAAAAGCCTTGGTCATAACAATTTTTCATGACAATTGAAAATGATGAAATGCTAAAATTACGAAATGGTTGTGATGAACATGGCGTAAATATTTATGCAAACACAAAATAGTTTTTGTGTAAGTAAAATGATGATACAGTGTGAGATAGATTGTATTTTCAGTGTTTTTATACAAAATTTATATTGGATCTGTACAAGGTTCTATTTCCACGTGTTATTGGGGTCAAATATCAGGAGGCCAGTTGGGCGAAGTGCCAGCAGTGCCTGGTTATAACATTGCATATTCAGAAATATTGACAGCTGACATCAGTTACGATGGTCAAGTCGACTATTTAGGTACTACGGTAAACTTGAGCAAGAGTTAGTTAACTGAGTTGAGATTAAGTTTAAACGAGTACACTATTTATACATCGTTTCAATAAAAGTCACATCCACTAGCATTTTTTTGTTTTGGACACGAAAAATGTTATTTATCTCTCAATTGTCTTTTGGCTATTTTCGGAGGTTTACATAAAAAAAAATTCTGCCATTGAGGGGCACATTGGTGCCCAGTACCAACGTTTATGGTTTACATTTGGACAGTACCAGTAGTGAAAACTACCAAGTTAGCTGTTGATCTCGCGTGTGCGAGTTTATTTTACTGCGTACATTGCTGCAACTCATCACAACTGGAAAAATCAAGTAAGTTAAATGTGTGATTTGATAAAGCAAATTGAGTACGATGTATGAAAAAAGATAATGGCCTTTTGTCCATTAAAAGGAATACCCCGCTTTAATTCAAAGTTTTGAATGATCTTGAACTTAATACTTCATCCGTAAAGTTTCACGCCAACATTTCAATCCATCTTGATGTGAGTGTTAAAAACGTTAAAAATCATTAATACTGTTCAACAAAAACAGGGGCACTTATGCACTCATACCTTCAAAACCAGTGGCGTGCGCAAAGGTTCGTATTGGGGGGGGGGGGTGAACGTTTCCCGTAGTTCTGCCGAGCATAACCTTTTCGTCTTTTATTCATCATTTAACATTTGAACATATGGTATATCAACTATATACGATAATGTCCAAATTTGAAAAGCTAAGATGAACGTAAGACGAAAAGGTTATGCTCAGCAAAACTAACGTTTCCCCTCCCCAGTTTGGCTTTGAAAATGAATAAAATGTCCCTCAATCTCCTTTCCCTAATATCAGTGACCAATAGATACTTTAGCAAACAATGGCGCTAAAGATATTCAGCAATCGGTCCAGTATGCGGTGGAGAAAACATTTCAGATTCATTTTCATCTGGGAGTGCAGGGCCATTGTTATATTGTCTCGCAGTTAAAAAGATTTCAGGTGTTATCACTATCCAATTTAGACTGAGTATTTTATTTTTCATGACGTAAGCACAAAATACTTATCCTCACTCCCAAATAAGTAAATCTTGATCTTCTATCTATAGTTGACTGGGAGCTAGTAGGCATTTGTAACACATCTCGAGTACAAAAGGTTTGAGTGAAATACGTAGACAGTTTGACAGGGACCCTTGAAACGTGATTCGAAGGTGCCACAAATGGTGCCTTAAGGATGGGGGCTAGACAAAAATTAGGCAAGAGTTACATATGTACCCCCTGGGAAGTTCTACATGTAACAAATTCTTTTTCATTTTTGGCCTTAGGGTTAGGGTGTTTGTTAGTGTAGGGCCATAAATAAAAATAATTTGTTTCCTGTACAAGTTTAAAAGGGGGTACATATGGAACTCTTTCCAAAAATTACACAGGGGTCAAATTTTTAAATCGATCTTAAAGGTGCAACTAGAGATTTCACATATAGTCAGAGAGAACGTTCATGTGACCGTACAGTTGAGTATATACACAATTTTTTGGCGGAAAATGATAGATTAGGGTGTGTAGAATAAGAATCTGACGGGTGCCACCTGGGCATTTTGAGAAATCCAAGATGGCGTCGCCATAAATGATAATTATCTATTCAACCCTATATTATCAAAATATGGAGTTACTAGATATACTATAGGATCCAATGAACAAGTGTATGGCATTTGTAACATTAAGTCATGCTTCAAATTCAAAATGGAAGCCAAATCCAATAATTTTAAAATATGCCCTATAACAGCAAATACGTGCGATAAAGAATAGACATGAAGTACTTAGATTATGTTGTTAGACACAATAAATATATTTCTGATACTTTTAAAGTTGCAACATCACGTCAATCAATATGGAAGCCAAAAACGTGAACATCTTCAAAAATACTTGACACAAAGTATTACAGCCTTTAAATCGAAATCAATGTGTCAATGACATGTACCTTTGATCCTAACCAATGTGCAACATACACTTCAATTTGTTTTAAATGCGCCAAAATCGAAATAAAACTAATATGGTGCAAAGTTGTCGAAATACCATATAGGATTACATTTTTTCACATATCGTCGCCCGCATCACATACTGTCGTATTTCACATTTTTGAGGTTTTTGCGAAATTTTGCCTAATTACTTAGTTCATCGAGTTCTTGCCATCCACAAAGTTTCAAAATGTGAAGATGCCTGAATAATTAGTTATAATTATATATTTGTGTCATTTTCCTCAAACTCATCATATCCGTATTTCACATACTGTCGTATTTTAAAATCGTCATTCATTTACACGTGTTTTAAATAGCGTTGTATTTTGCCGATCCCAAAATAAATGATTTCACATATAGACCTATTTTGACGTATTTCCATCGATCTTTCGTAAGCAAGCTTTTCACATAGTGATCTATTTTACGTACATTGAAAAACAACGGTGTAATATGCGTCGTATTTGCAATATACATGATTATTTGTGTTTTCACATACAGACTAATAACTTTGTAGCCTAATTAAGATAATATAATTGTTTTAAATTAGAATTATGGTTTATATTGGACTTTCAAATGTTTTCTTCAAAACAGTAAATTCTAGATGTTTCTTTTATGTTTCGTTTTACCGTATAGACATGAATGTCGCGGTAGATTTTGAATTACGATTATCTCGGAAAACGTGTTTTGTAAAATACGATAGTATGTGGATGTGGGCGACGAATTATATTGCACTCAATTTATAATTTGAAACATTTTTATTTATCGGGATTACCTGGTATCACTTGGTTATGGTCATAGGTACATTTCTAATTGTTTCGTTGATAAAATAATTTATACTTGAAGGTAATATTTAGAAATTTGTGTCAAGTATTTTTTTAAAGATATTCACGTTTTTGGCTGCCATATTGATTGACGTCATGTTACAACTTTAAAAGTATCAGAATACATTTATTGTGTCTGACAACATAATCTAAGTACTTCATGTTTGTTTTTTATCTCAGGTATTTGCTGTTATAGGGCATATTTAAAATTATTAGATTTGGCTTATTTGAATTTGAAGTATGACTCAATGTTACAAGTGCCATGCACTTGTTCATTGGGTCCTATAGTATATCTAGTAACTCCATAATTTGATAACATAAGGTTGAATAGATAATTATCATTTATGGCGACGCCATCTTGGATTTCTCAAAATGCCCAAGGATGCCCAGGTGGCACCGGCAGATTCTTATTCTACACACCCTAATCTATCATTTTCATCTAAAAAATTGTGTATATACCCAACTTTACGGTCAGGCCATAACTTGGACCATATCTCTCCGACTAATATCATGTGTCACTAAATCGAAAGTACTGATTTTTGCCCTGAAGTAAAGCTTTCCATAAAATATCCCCATCTGAAAGGATTAAAGTGATTTATTCTGTCGGTCGCAGTTGTTGGATTTGGCACACACACTCTCTACGACTGGCGTGAAACTTATTATGGACCGTCTATCTAGTGCTGGAAATGTCTTATATGTAATCAATTTTTGATCAGATCTCAAGATATTTTCTTGAGATACAGCAGAAGGATATAATTTTTGATGATATTATGTAAAAAGAAATAATTTCAGTGAGTAATTTTGCTGCAAAGTGTGATTTTGTTGACTTCATCATTCACTCCAAAGGTAATCTTTCACTCCAGGGAGTAACCTGGAAGAGCCGTAATTGACCAATCAGGTGGCAGAATTCCAATTTGTGACATCACAGCGACCGACAGAATTGGTATGAATCTATCGGTACATATATAATGAAATATCCCTAAATAAAACGTACCAGATGGTTTTCATGGCCATTGGAGAATTCCTTGCGAAAAAAGTCCAGATTTATTCCGACAATGTACACAACTGTA
>JAMKCH010046725.1:0-11838 GCA_023653785.1 Ophioderma brevispina
TTGGCAAAGGGATCCGAACGTATTTCATTGGGAATGGTACACAAGAAACACAACTAAATCACGTACAAATAACTTGTAGACCAGATTGACTCCATTTGTCTAAAATGTACGCAAGTAATTGCGAACGCTCTGAAACACTCAATTTCATAGAAAAAAAATCGACTGGAAAACACCTTAACTTCATGGTTAACTACTTGATTGAGGAGAATTGTAAATACAACATTCTGCCTTTTATGTAACGATTTAGATGATTATTAAACATTATGGTTATTTCATTGTAAACATATTGTAGCGAAATAGTGATCAGGCAGGCAGTTCTGTATAATTTAAACTACATGTATATATAAATATTAATATTAACGGTTTAGATAATATTTAGGTTACAATCAAATTGGTGAAAATGATAATATTGGCATGCAATTTGCAATTAATGTTATCCTACATTGGGAAAATATACGGGTGTTTAAATCTTGGCCGCCGCGGTAAATAAAAAACAGAAGAAACATTTGAAAAAGTTTCACCAATTATATATGGAGTGTTATTGTAAATCAAGGGGGGACATGAAGCGTTATTCTACAGATAGAGATATAATTCGAAGTCCAAATGCTTTTCTTCTTCAACCGATTTTTGAAAAATTGTAACTACAATTGTATTGAACCAATTTCATTCTTGCAGATTAATAGCAATGGGCAATATGGATATCATTTATTTTAATCATATGGAAAATAATGTAACACACTATAACAATAAACCATCTGAATGAACCGGACATCTTCAGTACGTATTAGGATATTAGCTACTAGTAAGGAGATTAGAATATCTAAGGCAAAATAAAAAAAATATAACAAAAACCATTGAAAAGAGAGAACAGCAAACATAATATAACATAGATAGATTGCACAACCCAAAACGATGTTATAGCTATCAGTGATGCGTTAAACAAGGACAGACCCAAGACAATGATATGAAGGTGTCCTACGCTGGGAATCCTCTCAACTAGTTCAAATCTAGACTATTGAGAAACAGAAAATGCTGATGCGGCCTGGTAATCGTCCACTGCAGTTAATACCAGCACCAAGGGTACCAAATATACCTACAACGCAGGATTGTGCATTTCTACTGAATCCTGACGTGTTTTGAAGTCAGTTTTATTTCTTTTAAGCAGACTATGCCTTATGACATTGACACAACTTCATTTAATTAAAGATATGGCAATTACTGACTTGGGCTTTGACTGGAAGAGTTCCAAGTAGAACACGCACACCGTTATCAAAATAATACGATTCAAACAACATGTGCCATTTCATTTCTGTATACCCACTGGTTCGTGTTCGTGATGTTGATGATAATATATTAGTTTTACCGCCAAAGTTAACAGTGCACTAGAGGGAAACCCGACTGTCTTTGTGTTGGTTCTTTTGTTCACCCACCCGTTGTATTATTTTATATTCCACATTCAAAAGTCTTGTTTTCGAGTGATTTCGAGGATCCGCGGAGGATTTTCCGCATACATTGATTTTTTTTACTTCAAACAACCATAAGGCGACGCGCGCGAAAAGTAAAAAACGTTTTACGGGCCAGACCGACCATTATTTTCAGTTGCAGATTTTTTTTTTAGTTTTTCCAAAATCATGAAAATCAGCCTGTTTTTAGCCCAAATTTATAATTTTGGCCATTTATTTAGAAAATTTGTTTTTTGTAAAAAAAATTTCATTTTTTTATCATGAATTTTTCAGATTTTTGGGCCAAATTTTAGGCCCAATTTGAGCTCCAGAAAAGAAAAAAAAGTTAAAAAAAGCAAAAAATCGCCCGACCGGACCCGGACCCTACTAGAAAGGTCCGCTCGCCCGTAAAACAGGGGTTTTCTTTTTTCGTAGCACTAAATGTGTATGGAAAGCAAAAGTTGTACCACTTTTACTTATCCCTAGATAAGGAAACCTAATCTCCAAATCACACTCCGTTAACTGGAGAGATGAACGCTTCGGGAAACTGGAGATAACCAACAGCTGAACCCCAAATAACGCGCCCTATATCTAGGGTTACACACAAGCTGAACCCCAAATAAACCACCTTATCTTAAGTTAACAAAGTTTTATATCGAGCATAGCAGAGCTGCGAACCCCAAAATAACGACCCTTATCTGGGGTTGGGTTGGTTAACAAAGCTTTATCTCGGGGATAAGGTATCGTATCGCGATATAAGGGTGCCTTATCTCGTGATAAGAAAGCTGAACCCAAAATAACGCACCTTATCTGGAATTAACAATCCTTATCTAGGGTTGCACGCTGAACCCTAATAACGGTTCTTATCTCTAGATAACAACGCTGAACCCGAAATAACGGCGCTTATCTGGGGTTGTAAGAAAGCTGAACCCCAAATAAAACCGGTCCTTATATAATTAACAAAGCTTATCTAGAGATAACAAAGCTGAACCCAAAATAACGGTCCCTATCTCTAGATAACACCCTTTTTCTTCACTTGTTAGCAAAGCGGAACCCCAAATAACGGGCACTATCTGGAGATAACAAACGAACCCCAAATAAACGACCGTTATTTGGGGTTCAGCTTTGTTATCTTAGTTAACTGAAGCGTTATTTGGAGATAGGGCCTTATCCTTTAGATAAGGTTTTTCTTCTTATCTAGAGAAAGCTTTGTTACCCAAATAAGGACCGTTATTCAGGGTTTCAGCTTTTCTTATCTCGAGATAAAGCTTTGTTTAACTTAAGATAGAACTTGAATTTGGGGTTCAGCTTTGTTAACCCCAGATAAGACGCGTTATTTGGGGTTCAGCTTTGTTGCTCTCCAGTTTTGAACGAAGCTGTTTATCTCCAGTTACGGAGTTTTATTGGGAGATAGGCTTCCCTATCTGAGGGAGAAGAAGAAAAGAGATACCACGTGTGCTTCATAGCGTCTCTCCAAATAACACTCCGTTAACTTGGAGATAACGCTTCGTTAACTGGGATTAACAAAGCTGAAACCCCAAAATAACGCACCTTATCTAGGGTTAACAAAGCTGACCCAAATAACGCGCCTTCTCTTAAGTTACCCCCCAAGCTTTATCTAATTCGAGATACAGGCTTGAAAACCCCAATAACGACCCTTATCTTGGGTTTAACACAGCTATCTCGGGAATAAGTCTCTTATTCGAGATAAGGGCACCCTTTATCAATCTCCAGATAAGAAAGCGAACCCCAAAATAACGCACCGTATCTGGAGTTAACAATCCTAATCTTAGGGTTAGCAACGCTGACACCCCTAAATAACGTTCCTTATCTTGGGTTCACAAAGCTGAACCCCAAATACCGGTCCTTATCTAGGGTTAACAAACTGAACCCCAATAACGGGCCTTATCTAGAGTTAACAAAGCTTATCTAGATATAACAAAGCTGAACCCAAAATAATGTTCCTTATCTGAGTAACCTCCTTCTTTTGGAGTTAACAAAGCTGAACCCAATACGGGCCCTATCTGAGTATAACAAAGCTGACCCCCATAGACGCGTTATTGGGGTTCAGCTTTGTTAACCAACCACCCAGATCGGATCGTTTTATTTGGGGTTCAGAGCGGTGTTTATCTTGAGTTAACTGAGCGTTATTTAGGAGATAAGGGCCTTATCCCATATAAGGATTGTTCTTATAAATAGCTTTGTTAACCCGCCGATAACAACCGTTATTTGGGGTTCAGCTTTGTTATAAAAGATAAGACCGTTTTTGGGGTTCAGCTTTGTTATCCCTTGGTAAGGACCGTTATTTGTGGGTTCAGCTTTGTACCCAGAATAAGACCGTTATTTAGGGTTCAGCTTTCTTAATCTCGAATAAGCTTTGGTTAACGTAAGATAAGGACCGTTATTTTTGGGGTTCAGCTTTGTTATCTCCAGTTAACGAAAGCGCTATCTCCAGTTAACGAGTGTTTTATTATTTTGGGGATAATGCTTCCTTAATCTGGGGAATAAGGTAGAAGTGATACACTTGTGCTTCCATAAACGTTCACTTTATATTTTTTTTCTCAACCGCAACATTTTTTTTTTACTACACTCCTTTCGGTAGTTCAAAAATCGCAGTTAATTTTGTTACGTAAACACAACAAAGGTTAACTACAGCTTTATTCTGGCCTTGTAGTAAACATTTTACTCCGTAAAAGAGAGTCATTAGTCGATATGTGACTCAAAGATTTACTCTGCTTTAACCCAACGTTGAACTGTGACACTGTTTTTTTCCTAAAAAAGTGGTAAAACTTTCTCAACCCATAAGGAAGTAATATATCTTGTACTGTCTTTGAGTATATTTGAGTAAATTTTTTGCAAAAGACGTTGGTACATGTTTTGACTCCACTTATGTTGAGTACAAACGGTTTTTGTCCAATGTGTTTCCACGTTATTTTAACTCAATTGACATTTTGGAAAATACCTTGGGTGCAGGTAACCAAATGTTTTACTCATCCGAAAGCCACATTTGCTCACCAATTGAGTACAATGGGATGGTCGTATAACTGAACCCCTCCGTATAGAAATTGTATTTTCTGTCATATTCCTTCCCACATCAAAAAGACACAAGCAAGATTTACTTACTTTGGTTTTGTTGGTAATTAAAGCAATAACACACATTTTTTGAACGAGAGCGCTCCTAATTTTCAAAGTTGAGAATTTTTGCGCCTATGCTGGTAATTGTCTTGTAACACTAACTACATGTATACGCTGCTAATGGTAACCCCAAAAGTACGTATTTTCAAAAAGAGCTATTTTTTAATTAAGAATTTACTTTCTGTCCATTATGCATTGTAAATAGTGCAACAACCACCTCATGAAAAGTAACGTCTAACTTTGACCTTGCCCGAAACAGCGGAACAAGTAACTAGATGAGCTTATAGGCTACATGTCGCTATTTCCCGGGCTATTTTTCATATTAGACAGTTTTCCAACAGCCTGAATTATTATCGTGATCCGATATTAAATATTCTAATTACAAATGTACTTTTTTTGCGATACATAGCTTATTTCGAGCTTTACAATTCACAGGTATAGGGCCAAAATAGCTTACTAGCCAATTACAAAAGCAACTGTGCAAAAAAATAGTCTTTTCGCTCATTTTGACGGACGTACAATTGAAATTATAAATGTATTGACTTTAGTTTTCCTACTGAACAACATTTTTCATTTTTTATTTCGTTATTGTTGATTTCTTTGAAGCCTTCCAGTTTGTGGTGGATTACATCTAAAAATCCTTTGGGGAGGTATTTTTAAAATGCATGGACTCCTAGGACCCCCCCCCCCCATGCAATAATCTTACTGGCATATAGAGCAGCAGCAACAATTTAACGCACTGTAAACAAAATGTACAAAGTGGGTTCGAGTGGCGCGCTACAGGAGGTGGGACGAATGGGGAATTTCCCCATAATTTTTTTGAACACCCCCCCCCCTCGGGCCGAAAGAAACAATGGAGGGAGCTTTTTTGCAACAAATCTGCGATTTGGGCCAGCAAAACCCCTCAAATGTTGGTCTAAAAATAAACGATTTTGGCACAAAATTGGTTACAGTCGTAATATTTTTGATAACCCCAATTTCAATCCCCCCCCCAAAAAAAAAAAAATTACTTTGATCCCTTTGCCCCCCCACCAGATTGGACGAGTGGAATGGGGTGAGTGAGTTAGTGTTCTTAGGGAATATATTTGAGTTGTACAAAGTGCGCCGAAGTTGGTCCTTTTGTTGTTTGTCACACTAATTAGAGAGAGCTTTTAAGAGTTCGTAACAATTGTTGTTACGTGGGAGTAAGTAGTAAGTAGTATTCAAATTGAGAATTTGCAACTAATTTCTTACCCCTTTACTTTGAACCAAAGTGCGTCGAAATTGTGCTGTCAAAGAAAGCTTTAACGTAGTTTACAATAGTTAAAAGTTTGCTATTTTATGAAACTACCGTGCACACCAATCACGGCGTAGCAAAAATGACTTTGCCCAACAAACCAACTACAATTTAGTGAGTTTAAGAACCATGTCGCACTCTATCTTATGTAAAAGGTCATCAGTGCAATTAAATACTGTATCAACTCTAAAGAAGAATAACTTCTTCAGGCATCAAGTAATACTCACATTTACTAGAAAAAATTCAAAATAAAGTTCCCGTAATTCTCAATGGGAAATCACTACAAGAAAGATAGTTGCATGTTGGCCTTTTGGAATGCCGGCTTTGACTGGTATCCGTTCCGAAGCTGACGTATAAACAAAAACAAAAGTTTAAGTGATTAGATTAGGGAAGAAACCAAGAGATACTTTCATGAAAAAAATCATAATCCGTCGGCCCAATAAATTATATAATTAGTAACGGGTCCCTATATGAACCACACCCCTTGTACACAAACGGGAGTGTCTCAGAAAAGCAAAAATAAGTTAATATGACTATTTTTCTATTCAATTCATGTAGTCCGGATGCCGGCCAGTTTACTTAGAAAATATTACTATAGTTAGTTTTTTGGTGGATTTGGATTCCCTAGACCACAATTATAAGAAATCAACGCTGACACTCATCAGCATTTGAGAATGTAGATATATAAAAAACAAACAGGCCTCCAAATGCCATATTTAGCTAAATGTACCATAATAGGTTGTTGTTTTTATTGAGTATTGACAGAGAAAACCCTAGCTTATGGGGCTTTTAATGGGATTATAAAGACACAGTATGTTAAATATTTCAAGATGATGGTTTTTTTTTTAAATATCAAAATTGTGACCCCAAAAAACAAATGGCCGCCAAATACCAATTTTTTTTGTGAAATTATCCACCACAAGGTTTGTTATGCCGTAGTTATAAACTGACAGATGAACAGTTAGGGAGGCACTTTAACAGGGAAACAAGCCATGTCATCTACGAGTTTCAATATTTTATTCACAGGAATTCTAATATCTTTCAAGAGATGGCGACCAAAAACATGGCTGCTAAGGCAGCAAAGCATCCTTTGTTAACTTGTTGAGAGTTCATTCATTAAAAGTCTACCCTGACCAGGCTTCTTTTTGATAGGAGTTTTTTTTTTTCATTATAAACCTTAACTAGGGTTTCTTTTGGTATGAGGTCATAATGAGACTTCCTTACCTTTTTGTATAAGTCCTTAATGACGGGAGCCCTCCTTTCCATTGGTTTTATATGAAAATCCCACTCGGTGTGTGGAAATCATATAGTCACCAAAAATGTCATATTATTGCCATTGTCAAAACAATCAGTTTTGCGATGTAAATGACTTAAAGCCATCAATGTTTACCCCATTTCTTCGATCTAGTGACAGAACCTTTGCCAAACCAATATCTTGGAGTTACCGTATGACCTGTACATTCGTATCTAATAGTAAAGTAAGTTGACACTGTATGTTGGGCCCCTATCCAAGAAGCCAGTTCGTCAAAAATTGCCGGTAATTCCATAAACGAGTTAAAATTTCTTCTCATTTTATGGGTCAATTAGCATTAATTAATTCGTTTGGTCATATATGTTGCGAATCTGCTTCGCTTATATCCCTACATGCATTGCCATTTTTTGCCACTTTTCAAAAACCCACGGAGTGGACCCATGACTGTGTTTACTGGAAAGTGCTGATAGATCGAACAAAACAAATACCGCATCCTCCTTTTTTTGCGGTGATCGTCAGGTTGCTAGTCGTTTTCCTCTATAGGACGTAAGGGATATTAGTAACAAGAAATACAAACCCATGCAATAATTTTATGTATTTTTGAAGGAACAATATCTGAGCATGTCTGCGTGCCGAAAAGATATATGAGCACTCCATTAACACCTGGGGGTCAGGTAACGCATATGTAAGGCTATTAGACCCCCATTTTTCAGCATCGTTGTCACCCAAAGGACCTCATATTTTTTAAACTTTCCCCCAAAGACCCATGGTTTGGAAATTTGATTATTAGCAGGAATGCGTCAGGAAGGGCATTACAAACCGGGGGAGATTCGTGGATTTTGGTTGGGACCCATGCTCGTTCCAAAAAAAAAGGGCTACATGCAAATGCGGCGACTATACCGACTAGTGGTATCAAATTCACAATACTCAAGTTTAGTCCCGCTAGGGGTTTATCAAATTCAGTTGTGATTGGACTGGTTCATGATACAAGTAGGGAAAATTAACCTAAAAACACATCAGCAAAATGACCCTGGTGTGTAGCCACGTGTAATTTTTTTATTGTTCTATTGTCTATTTTTTAAGGTTATTGTCTTTTATTCACGTATTGGAACAGGTCTAAGGGGTTTATAAATCACTGCAAATTGGTCCCGTAATTAGAGGTATATTTTCATCGAAAAACTGTCATAATTCACTCTAGTAAAACTGGTCCTGTTAGGGGGATAGTTTAAAAATGAAATTGGTCCCGTTAGGGGTCACTTCAGAAACCCTGGAACGACGCATGGGACCCAACAAACCCCTGAGAACCCTTCCCGGGATTCCAAATGCGGGTCAGTGTTGAAGGAATAAATGATCTCTGATGCTGACAATTTTCGATTTCGGGGTCTCAATGCGAAGTTCATGGAGTTTTTTTTCGTAAAGACCGCCAGACGATTGGGTTTTAGGCATCAGTTGGCCAAGTAGGTTCAGGAGACCTGATCGAACATGCACGGTCGAAGAGGCAATTGCTCCAACTGCACTCGGTGTTTTCAGTGGGTTTAAACTATCACCACGCGAATTCGTTTTATAAAGCAACCAATACTTAAGATTTTGAGGACCAATAGATAGCCATGGTCTCTCTTTCCAATGATGCCAAAGCAAGTACAAGCATACAAGCCCGTCACAATGACCGCCGTCACAATGTCAGCAGTGGCCAAAATTGGGGAATTTTCCATAGAAAAAAAGGTTGTTGTGTGAAAATCCAATTTTGCGCTAAAAGGTTAGGAATATCTGAGTTCATGCGGTTTTTCAGCTCTAAATGATGCCAATTGACTAGTTCTTACATAAATTTAGGGCCATAATGTGCAATAATAATATTTTAGAAAAATGTACCATAAAAATTATGGTGGCAACCACAGTAGCTTCGACTTTGACGGCTTACCCTAACCCGGTGAAGGTGCTACCTTAACATTTTCCGCTAAAATGGTGGGACGGGATGAGAAAATGATTACCCGGAAAGCTTTTACGAAGCCTTGGCATCATTTGAGCCACGGGAGCACAGTTATTAGGGGTCGGTAAAGACAAGGGTTAAGGGGGCGAAACCACTTTGGCATGGTTTTGGAATGTGACTACTGATCAATCGTACGATGACAGCGACAATCGTGATCGCCATTGGGCAACAAAAGATGAAATTGATGGATATCTCCATATAGAGTGCTTTGTGGTCATTGTATCCAACACCAGGCTATGTTTGACTCGTGGACGACGTTGGTTGTAAGCGCCATCCAGTCAATCTCGCCTTTGGTACAGATCTCAGGTCCATATAACAGGACACTCTCCACAGGATACTAAGACACTTCAGCTTTGGTTGAATTGGAGGAGATAACAGATTCCATAAGTGGGAGTTTATTGCAGGAATTCAAGCTTGGCCTTTTCCTGCAGGAAGTCTTTTTTTTCTTGCGGTTGGCAAATAGGACCCTAGGTACTTGAAAGGTCGACCTCTTTTGGTTGGGTACTGTCTTTAGTGCAGATATGTTGATGATTATCTTCTCATGACGTCATAATATTTCCATATTCTTGGCATTTAGATGGTAGCATTTAGATGTAGCATTCTTTTAAGATATACTGTAAAATGATTGTTAGTAGATCTTGTGACCACATATAGATCGGCCTGTTAGACCAGATCGGGGCTAGATAATCTCCGTAGCCAAGGTCGGGAGATGCTGGACTTTGGTTGACATCTAGAACGTCTTTGTGGGTATTTAGTGTTGTGTTATATTTTTGGACAATTGAGTTTGCTTTTTTTTAAAGAGCCTTTTTTTACCACAACTAGTAATGAATAGATAGTCAACGATAACAAAAATATACAAAAAAGACTATTTAGTCATGTTCATCGCCCCAGGTCTTCCAGTTCTAGTTGTTCATACATTTATTCAGCCTCTGTCAGTGTGGTTGCCTTTGTTGTCCTTAACACATGGCTGTAAATGCTGACGGTGGCTTGTTGCAGGAGATCAAGACTTACTGATGTCGCTGTGGGTACATACACACAGATCCTCACAGCTGACTATATATCAAGGTGTATCCCCATATGTTCTTAGTTCTAATGAGAGGCAACGGGTTGTACTTTCTCTTCTTCTTTGGTTACGGAAGTATAAGTTTGAATTTTTTTACTTATTTCTCTTAAGTTATTCGGAAATTGTGTATAATTGACATTAGAGTTTTAGTTATTGTTTTGTATATGTAGTTTTATATTATAATCAATTGTTATTATTGCTATTATTATTATCTTGCCACTCTGCCTTGCAAAATCTAATGACAATCTCTCTGTCATTTGCGCACCTTTAACATTGACACATTTTAAACAATGGTTTTAAACAAATTGTCCCCTTGTGCCGTAATTTATGAGTACGACTCCATCTTGAATAAACAATTGAATGTAAAATAACAAGAAAATATTAAATTGAGGACCTCCGGTTCACTAAAAACTACCTTTTGTATAGATCTTGCATAACAAAAATAGTTGCAGGACCAATTAAATCATTTAAAAAGTTGATCATTTTTCATTTAAAAATGGTTAACTTGGCGGAATTTGTTTTCAGCTACATATCTCAAACGCTTCAATGTGACTAGCTGTCAGCAGTTGATTGAAGAAATAGATGGTACAAACATTAAAATCTGTTGAGAAAAAAAGTTATAAAGATTTTAAAAAACAAAAAAACACGCGTTTTTTTTTTAAATGTAATTAAACAATAATAAAATACAAGTCAGATAACCTTCATAATGTGCTGATAGTGATAGCGACCACTTTAATTTTTGCCATTTTCTATCCCGCCACTGTGACCAATGAGAAAGTATAATCGGCAGACAATACACCAGCAGTAGTGGGAGGGGCCGGGGGGCCTATGTAAAATTTGTTGAAGTTCATGTTAATGTTGGCAACACTATTAAACGTATACTAATGGGTCTGACTATTCAGGAAAAACGATGTTTGCCATGTTTTCCGGTGACCTTTTTGACCGTGAACCCCAAGGTCAAAGGTCAAACGGGTCATTACAGGTCAAAGTATAGTCGACCTTGGGTACAAAAGTGCAAATTTCACAAGGAACATTGGATGTGATATTTATTTGGTCATTTTCAAACAATCCAATGGATTTTAAATTTAAAAAAAAAACCTAATTAGAGACAATATATGCATAAATTGCCTTTCTGTAGACCCGTCCTGTTCGTGCAATAGTTAGGCCTCAAGTTTTTGCACGATACAGTCGTATATAAAACACTCCTTCTGAATTGTAGAATAAACCCTACGCTACAACATCCACCATTATGTACGTGATATTTAATACCATGGGTAAGTATAAGGTTAAACAAGACATGGAAGGAATCGTTGTTATTACAGTGAAATAACCACGATTCGCACTTCAGAGACAAAGTTATGTAACTTAATATATTAGTACTCCAGTATGATGAGTTAATTTATTCTTTCCAGCAAGCAGACCTGAATTATTGCTAAAGCAAGATCAAGTATAGAGTCACCACTATAACCGGGGGGGGGGGGGGGGGGTATCAAGTTTTTTTGGTGGGGGGGAAGTTTGCCTCGAGAGGGTCAGAAGTAGGACCCTTATAGCTATATCATTTGTTGCCAAAAACAGAACTATTAAGCATAGCAGAAATGCAATTTTTGGGCCAGATTTTACTAAATTTTCCCCATTTTCCTAAATTTTACATTTTAATTGTATTATTATTTTTGAATTAGGACT